>JAIPRL010004185.1:0-40381 GCA_025469235.1 Pemphigus obesinymphae
CATTTTAATTTTTTCGACAAAACTATCAATTTTGAGGTACTCAAGTCCAAATAGTTGGTAAAATGAGATTTTAAGACCTGGGCAAAAATTGTGATTTTCAATGATGAATAACACGACTAAAAAATAATATAAAAATAACAGTCTCGATCGATCCCTAGAAAAAAAAAAATGATACGAGTTATGTATACTACACCGAAGCTACGCTCAGAATCGTTTTATTGCAAATGTAATGATTTATCGTTGCTTTCAAATTCAATACATCCACCAAAAGTACCCTGCCCAGTAGCGAAGTGCATCCACCAATACTGACACCCGACGAGCGAAGTGCTTCCACAACCTACTGACCGGCTTTTTAGATATCTAATTCACGAAGGTATAGGGACATATTATAATATAGCTAGTTAGTTATATTGAATTTAAATCGAAACGTAAGAGTTTCTTTAGTATATTTCAAGTTTTTTTTTTTCGTAATATGCTTTTTCTATAAATAGGTACAATACGTGAATCGTTACAAAAATATACTTTGAATAGTAGGCACCTAGGTATATATATACCTACCTATATCTAAACATTGTGAATAGGCTATTGCATAGAATGACTCAGATATATAGTTAGTGTTTTGAACGTGTTAAAGTAGTTACACGTTTTAATTTCATACTAAATTCGCAATAAATCGTGTCTATATTTGCCATTGTTCAAACACATGAATCATAATAATAATAATAATAACAATCGCCAATTTAAAGTCGTAATTGTGCCATTCGTATAAATATATTATAATATTTCGTCATTATGCGTGAGGAATTACACAGATTGACGGGCGGTTAAATGCATACCTAATAATAATCTGTAATAATTACTATGTAAAAAATAATACGATTGACGTTATATTATATAGGTACCTACAACCCACTTACATTACTATATAAGAATAATCGAGAATTAGAACGTTGAAGTTTTTTCGGTTTCGGTTCCGGTTCTGGTTCTTTTTTTTTTTTTTAAAAAAAAGTAAAATTAAAATTTATATTTTTGAACAATATCTAGGTTTGAATTTTTCACTAAAATTATAATCATAATCCAAAAATATAAGAGAGTGTGCAGTATATATATATATATACCTAGCAAGATAAGCAATCGTAATATAATCCTTTAAATAATTAAAATATTAGGTTCCAGTACATAAATAGTTCAAAAACTGGTTCTATTTTCAATTTTATTCGGTTTAAATCCCTGATATTATAGATTATTTCGCCTATATCACCTACCTAAGCAGTAGTTTTTTAAAATATAGATATTAGATACCTATCTTAAACACTTGTTTTAAATACTTTCCAGTAAGTATATATATTAACATGTTTAAGGCTAGGCAATTTATAATTTTTTTTTAAAACTGGTTTAACTTAGTAAAATAAATAGTAACTATAATTTTAATAAAAAAGTGATTTTTTTGATTTGGGAAAATAGCATTTGATATGAATAAATAGTTTAAGCTAGTATTAATGTATCAAATATTGTTTTTCACTATTTATTTTTAATAAATCTATTTAATACTTAAGTATAGGTAAATATTTGTTCACTCAATTTCAATATTTATGAAATTATTTGTATATATATATATATATATTGTAATAATTAGAAGATCGATTTATACGGTTATGAAATAAATACCTATTATTCGTGCAATGAAATTATAAGAAATACAAAAAGAAATTGTAAAAAGTAACTACATTATTGAAAAAAATAACTACATGAGTTGAAAATTATTTAAAAAATAAAATTTAAATTTAAAATTAACTTGATTTAATGGCATTGGTATTACTAATTGTTAATTATTCAAACACCTTTTTTTTGTATTTTAAATACATTAGAAAATTTGTATTTATATGCTTAATGGGTATTATACTTAAATAATTGTTCATTGAATTATTTAAATAATATGTATTATTTTTAAAAGATATACTTTTAACAAGTATATTATTATATTATAGGATAGGGATATTTATATACTATATATAATATTGTGTAGGTATAGACGTGCAGTGATCCGTCAAATTTACTTGTCCTGTATTGAAAAGAAAAATATAATGAAACTAACTTTTTAACGATGATTATTTTCTTTATGTCATGAAAAAAATCATTAAACATGGTTTCCTTGGACAATTGGGTGGAATGCTAATCATATTCATTGGTAAAAACAGAAAAATAAATTTGTAGACTGTATACATAAAATTGTAACGAAATACGTGAACATAAAAAATACATTATTCATTCGTCAAGTGACTAAATAATATATACAATATGCATATAATAATAATGAAAACTAAACAATTTGACCGAAATGTAATATCTAATCATTTATACCACTATAACGATTACCGAGTGAATATCATGTTAATATATTAAGATTAACTTATATTTGGTGGTTTATAAATAGTCCTATATAAGGGTTACAATTAGATACAAAAATATCGTCTTTTTGATTTTGCGCGTAGCGATGTATGTATTGGTTTTACAATGATGGGGGTTTTTTTTTCATTTTTGTATGTATTCATTTTTTTTTTTTGGGGGCAGAAATAATAATAAACTAAGAGTTTTCTGGTATAGAGGTTTTTTATATAGGAAATTCGTTCCAATTGATACCATCTGAAGTAGGGTGACCATATTTTGAAAATTAAAAAAATGGGACAACAATAAAAAAAAAATCATTGAATATGATTCATATTCAAAATATATGAAAATGGTAAATAATCAAAAGACGGGACAAAATGGGACACCCTATACTTCCAAAAGCGGAAAAAATCGTCCCGTTTAAAGTTTTTCGGGACTCAATCTTCCAAAACGGGACCATCGCGCAAAGACGGATGTATGGATAATATAGAAGTAATTTTTTAAATTTTCTACGTAGTTTTAAAAAGGGTATCGAATATATAGAGGATATCTCTTTCATTTTGTCTACTGTCGAATCCACTTCTACATAACATACTAATTCTTATATATGTGTACTATATATAGTGTATACTTATTTCTAATTTTGTATAATTATTTTAATATTAAATTTTAATTTTAATCCTTTTATTTATCATTCTTTTAAAATATTGACAATCATTAGTTCCAACAATTAAAATACAATAACAATATGTTAAAAGAATAAAATAAGTAAACACGACACATAGATATTATAGAAATTATAAATAAGCATGAATAATAATATATATCTATATTATTAAGTCCAAATTTTATATGGAATTTTTAAAATTAAAATTCTAGTGAAGGATTTTGATCATTTAATATAAGGGCTTAAATCGTAGTAGGAATCTATAATTATTGGTAAGTTAAAATAAAAATACATTTAAATTCAAAAATTAATTAATTCAAAAAAATTATTAGATACTCCTATAAAAATAAAAATAAAATATATATTATAAAAAATAGGAATATATATACATATAATCTTTTTCTGAATACTCTGGGCACATTTTCTTTTTTATAATATATATTTATTTTACTAAAATAAATAATTCTTTATTTAATACTATTTTGTTTCTAACGCTGGCTTCACAGTAGATACTTTAATAAAGTATAAGAATTTTATAGTTTTCTAGACTTATAGTTAGTTTTATTATCACCATCTAAAATAATCATAGTTTTATATTATATGGAAATCTATTGAACTTTACACCAGTAGATGTAGGTCGAGAGCAATTTTTTTACTGTAATTGAAGTTTTTACTATTAGAAAACTAAAAATACACTTGATAATAAACATATAAAGTTTAACTCAAATTAATCATATCGTACAATAATAAATACATATCGTGTTTAATATGGATTTTCACATATTTATCTTTTATCATACGTTGCCCATAAATTTAATATATTTTTATTTATAATTGTAAAATAATATTTATTTTTGGAAAAATGTATGTTACTCAGTCTTTAAAAGTATAAACCGCTAGGTGATAAAATAATTTTACTAGCTTCAAAAATTCACTGCACTCAAATTGTTCATAAAACTATAAACTTTGAATTCAAGGACATTGGATATGGCCAACATGGGTAGGGCAAAAGCGAAGTGGATACATTATTTGCCCAAGGCTTAGCTTCTCGAGTGAAATAATTTTGTCTTGTCACAAGTCAAAGGTGATAAATGATCTATTTTTAAAAGAAACAACTGTTAAATATTACGCGAGAAATAGTGCCACTATTGTAATATTAGCACAACAATTATTACTTTAACGATATAGTACCCACCTATTGTTAAAAAATAAGGCGTTTTGTATTTACATTTTTATTAATAGGTATAGATAAGTATCTATATTTGTACCAAGAAAACATTATTTTCATTTAGTTCTTTTCCAACTATTTTTTTTTTTTTTTTTAATAATTTTTAATCAGAGGGAATGTTATTTTCAGTTCATTCGTTTTAAAATATGTAAACGTCATCGCACACTTATCGATCTTTCCTATATTACCTACTACTCGATATAAGAATAAAAAAAGTAAAATTTCAACGTCCCTGCAGACTTTACAGACTTTGATGTCTACACTGCAGTATATCATAACATAAATTACGGCGTTTTTATTTCCACGAGAATGTTTATTAGGTTAGTTATATTATATTTTCCTTTCCGGCAGGTCGCAAGAATTCACTAGATCATAATATTATGCAACATACACTAAACAATCACTTGTCAGTGTCATAATGTGCATACAAACATGTATATTTTGAGGTTACAGAATATTTTTTTTACACTTGTACAAATATAAAACACATATATTATATAGCAAGGCACGTATGCACACAAATTGATGGTTTTTTTTTTTTTTTTAATATTATTTATGTTGGTAACTGAAAATTAGAAATTTAATTTCTCAAGGTAAAAAACCTAAACATTTTGAACAACAACGGTTAATATGAGAATTATATATGCAGCTGCATAAAGTACTAGATAATAAAAAATATTAAATTAATAGTAATAAGACTCCATTCTTGTGATATATATAGTTAAGTACATATAATATATAGTGTTCATACACTACAAATTTGAAAAGTGTATACCTACATATATATATTATATTATGTATAATCTTATATACCGATATAAAAACACAAACACGTATAAGCTTTTTTTTCTAGTCGTAATTTAATATAAATATTAATGATGTAAAAAATAGGTTTAAAAAGTTCAATGAAAATGTGGTTGTTCCAAAAAAAAAAAAATAAAAATAAAATAAAATATGATCTGCATATAAATATAAACGAAAAACAATTTTCATTAAATTATTGTACGCATTATAAAAACTTAAAATATGTTGTATTTAATTTGTAATTTTCATTATTTATAGATAATTCAATTTCGTCGTCTTAATAAATAAGTAGCTAGGTACCCCCCAAAAAAAATTTACATTTTTAATCCACAAATAGTATTAGAATAATAATAATAATTACCACCGAGTTTTGAGGATCAAAATTGAAATACCATTTTCACACACAGAATACAACTCAAGAGAAAATAAAACCTAGGAATGTACATAGTATTATAAGAAACATGAATGATGATAATAATATATCTATTAATATAACGTTAAAAATATCCTATTCGTGTCAATTCGACATTTATCTAGGTTCACCCTTGAAACTTTCGTCATGAAAATAAATATTTATTTATTATTATAATCTGATATTAATTTTTCGTATTTAGTTTTTTTTTTTTTTCTCAATACTTGCAGGTTATCGATTTTCAATGTATTTTTTCCTTAAAATTGTATTGAAAGTATAATAAGAAAATGTAGTAATAAAAAAAAGTACTTTTATTGCACACAATATATACTGCATTACCAGAAGTATATATATATATAATGTAATTGTTTTAGTATAAATACTAAAATAATAATACCTATATAAATTGGAGATTATATTAGTACCTATTGGCTATTACCTACCTATAAAACAAGTATGTGTACCTACGCACATTAAATACGTACGTGTATTGAATTATTTTAGAATATCGTAATTTCATGAACGGATTCAGTTCTTATTGTTTATTTTTGTATCACACTGAAAACACATTTACCAAGGAGCAATTTTCAAACTGAGTTATGCACTTTCTACTTTCTAGTACCTACTTAAAAGGTACCTACACTTTGGCAAAAAGCAGAAAGACATTTTATACGAATATGGATTGTAAGTGTGTCAGAACGTCAAAATACATAATAGGTAATATAATATAATTTTAGTTACTTACCTATAACGTATAATAAAGTTTTATCAGAAGGAAATTCAAAAGATTATTTAATTTATTGAATTTACTGTAAAAAAGATCAAAAGTTATACATTTTTTCGAATGCTAGACGCGATTATTTCCATACTACAAATGGGTTTCAGAATGGCTAATTTATTTTAATAGGTAACGAATTTTCTGTGGTATTTTCGCATTTAGATGTTTTTTTTTTTAAATTTTAGGTAATTTTTTAAAAACATTTTTATGTCATTTTTTATCCTTTTCTAAATGTATGAAAAATAAAATTATACCAACATTTTGAACAAGATATACGACCATATTTTAACATTAACATTTTTTTGTTTTCATAATTTTATTGACAATAAAAAAAATATATAAGTATCTATATTCATTATAGGATTTTTTTAGATTATTTTTCAGTTTACCTATAGTATTTTTACGTTAATTAGTGTTATTTAGTGTCCGATGAAATTTTAAATAAAATATAACGTAAATAAATCGGATCCAAGACTAGAGTAAGTAGTCAACAAAATCTTATATTTTTAATTCTTATTATTAAAATATGAATTATACCTATTTAAAACAACAGAAAAACATATCAATATAATTGATACGTAATAAGCTGTTGTTCACTTCATATACCTATTTTACTTCATGAAACAAAATACTACGGATGTGATAACAAATAACCAATTACCTATAATTTAAATGATAGTATTGTCGTATGGAGGTAAAATTCTAATATACGTATTTTTCCTTTCAAGTGCGATGTAGATAATATGGTGTTTTTAATTTTTCTGATTTATAAAAACGTGAATAATAACTCAATAATGAGTATTAATAAAAGTAAAAGAGAAGCAACCAGAGAGAGAAAGAAAAGAAGAGACTATTGTCTACTATCAGCCAGAAATTCGAAAAATTTAATTCTTATTTCAAAGGCAAAAGTATTTTTTTAATTAGGTGTATAAAATTTAAGGACTCTCAATTGACAGTATTGAATTTTTTGACCATTTTTATTATGTGTCATGTTCCGACTTTTTACTTTCATCAAGATGACAATTTTTTTCTTTGATTTGTTGAAAATTAAATGTATACATTTTGCTGTAACATTTTTTATCAGTAAATAAAAAAAAAATCCTATTTAAATCCTAATTAAATATTATAACATAGAATCTTTATAAAGTTGTTGAACATTTTTAATAAAAAAGGTAGGTAATCTATTTAAATTAACTATCTTAACATTTTATATAGGTAATTGATTAAAAATATTTCATTTTATTTACTAGATGATTTACTTTTTAAAAGCAATTAATTTAGTAAAAAAAAATACCAAAAATATATTACCAAAATTCTCGTGAGACGCTCTACCTACTTCAGGAAAATAGCATATAGTAGTGTATAAATAAATTATTTAAAAATGCCAAAATAAGTAAGAAAGTCCTATGTAAAAAAAAATATATTATTAATTAAGAAAAAAGAGGAGAGAATGAAATTGTTAGAATGGCATTGGAATCGAAACCACAAGGAAGAAGACATAGAGGAAGACCCAGGAAAATACGGATTGATGTGGTAGAAGAAGATCTAAAACCCCTAGGAATTATATACTGAAATGAGGTATAACAAGATAAAGACAGGTGGTGATATGAAGTGTGGTAATGGCAGTAGGAGAAGATGAATTAAGAAAAATATTAAACTATCATCATGTTCTGTGTTATCAGCTAGTATGATAAAGGCATTAATTATATATAAAAGCCATAGATAATATAGAATGGATAGGCCATCTCTATAATAAATACTTATTGGGTAACGTTCCCGCAGTTTTTGTATAGGGTACATGTCCCATCGATACCACTGTTACCAGTAATAACCATTAGGTAACCATCTCGACTTACCACTATCTGCTGAGAAAATGATGTAAATTTAATAATCTTCTTTTTTTCGACCTCTCTGCCAACTATTTTGGACAGGCCCCTCTAAATTTATAAATTTTTATTTATTTTTATATATTATATACATATTTTATAATATATTTATTTTATTTAAAAATAAAATACATTAATATAATTAGGTATAAGTTATAAGTTATAAGTATTTGTATTATTTTTATATGTACCTAAATATTAATATTACGAGTATATGGTACTCATATTAAAAATTGTTACTTAAGTACAATAATTTTAATTTATAATATTTTTTTAAACGAATAGCTAAACGAAAAGATTAATTGCATTTTTTCTTGGAATAAAAAATATATTGTCCCGTAGCTTATCATTCGGAACACTTAGAAAGGCTAATGTCCTATCCATTCTTTATTATCTATAGTAAATACAGTAAAATTGATCCTCATATTATCAGATTTTAAAAAATAATGCAGTAATATTGAGTTGCAATGTTAAAACACTTAAAACTAAAAAGATTTTTGGTCACAATAGATTTGTGCTCTCTTAGGTAAGTTCTTCTTTTTCTATAGGCACACGATATAGTATATGTTTAGATTAGATATGTTATTTCAATACTCTAAGCACTGCGGTATATTTTGACAAATTTCTATTATCGTCTTTAAGTGTTTATAATTTTTTTAACTTAGCTGCAAAGGTGATCAATAATTAGTTACTAATGAATAATTAAAGTAATAATTTAATAAATTTTTTTAATCTTTTAACTCAATCAGTTGAATATTTTTGATACTAATAGTAGATACCTACCTACTATTACTTTACAAACATACCTTGAGAATTACATAGTTACAATTTTCATTGTATTGACTTGAATTCTAAATTCTAAGGGAAACATTGCATTTTCGGATTTATTTGTTTTAACTTGACGGTTTGTTTTTCATGTTTATATACATTTTTTGGGTAGAAGGAATCGAGGAGCAGAAATTTTGGAGTATAGAAAATTTTGATAAATATATTATATATAATAAATACCTATATATTTTAATAAATATACTATCACATAATATATTTTGTTATATCGACTATCATAAATACTGATAGAAAGTGTCTGGTAACTGGTGAGTGAATAAATGTCAAGAAAAGAACGTAGGTACACAATGTTTGATCGAATAAAAAGAGATTGAAAATCGCGTAACAGTGTTATACCTAACTATATTACAGCAATAAAAAATAAATATGATCGTATCTGAACGTGATGATGTATATTGAGGTATTACGTGGGTTGAGATTATTAAGACTATCTTTACCTTGACAGATGTAAAATAATGAATTTTATACCAGAGATGGTTAAAAATCGGTTTTTCGTGATAAAAAATACTAAAAAAAAAACAACAAAACATTATTATAAAACAAATTTTTATAATATAATATATATAATAAATACACAAAAATTACGATGGGATTTGAACAAAATAATTATTAACAATATTTATATAAATATGTATGTAAAAATATCATATACGTTTTATTGACAATATTTCCAACGAATTGAGGTATAAAATAGCGATCGAATTCGCATAATTTTTTAGCAAAATTATTATAATAATTATATCTAATATATTATGCAGGCATACTCGTATATACAGTTCTTTTATGAAAAAATAGTTCATTTCCTTCATTTTATGATAATATTTACAACATTATATACGTATAGGCACATCGCATACACAAATGTATTATTTATGTATAGGTATGTAGTACGAATATGTATTATAAGAAAAAATAAATAATTAAAAACAGTTTAGCTACATATAATTAGCTAGTTAAAAAAAAAAAAAAAAAAAAAAAAAATACAATAGGTTTATATTAAAATTAGATCACTCTGGGCTTAGTAAAATACTTGGTAACTCGAAGAGTTAAGAAATTCTAATGATCGTGTACATGATGGTGTTCGTGAGATGAATGATCGTGCAGATCCGAATGTTGATGATGATGATGGATGTCAACCGGAGCATGACTGTGATGATGGGCTGAAAAACAAATGGGAATATAACATTATTATTTATCGAAACTAATATAAATATCGATCTAAAATTATATATAACAAGTTGGGCAATATTATGGTATATCGCAATCATTACATTTTGGAAAATAACACATTTAATATTTGTCTAATCATATATAATACAATAAATAGATGTGAAATATGCATCTCACGAAGTATGAGGATGAATGACGGTTAGCAGTTTTACACACAGGAAAAATTTACAAAGATGATGATGGAAACGCGTATGAAATCAAATCGCTTTTGGAGAACCTATTAAGTTATAATAATAATTCGCTACACTGTTACAGGAAACTATATAAGCTAACTGGGACACATATATTAAGGATCCATTCAATATCACGAAGGAAGCTTTAAACTGGATATAGATAAGACTACGACGGAATTATAAACTTATCTTAATAGGAATAGAGAATAATATTATAATGGGATTGTTTTAGATATAGAGAAAAGTAGGAAGAAGTGTATATGAAAATAGTGGGCCTAAATGGTCTGAAAAAATGAAATCGATATAATCGATATGTTTCAAAGTTAGTAAGACTTACGTTATTATCATCATACATTGATACATTAATTTATCGGACGAAATAAATATATTTCCCACCAGTAGAAAAGTCAGATATTGTATTATATATTTATTAGGTATTAGAAAATATATAATTAAAATTATGGTAAAAAAAAGTATGAGAGTAATGATATGGTCTTTAAATTTTGAAAGACTTTAATTTAAGATCAAAAATCAAATAGGTAGTATTTTTACTCAATGTATATCTCAATACACATTTTGTAATCTTAAACATTTGATGTAACGTTAATACTTAAATGTTTAATAATAAATATTTGATGTAACGTTAATAGTTAAATATTTAAGAATAAACGTTTAATAAACATTAAATGAATTTAAAATAATAAATGTTCAAAGTTTAATGTAGAATAATATTTCATTAAATATTTAAAAATTCATGTTCAACATAACCTTTAAAAAACAATATTTAATTCAACATTATCGTTTTGATCATAATTCAATATTTAGCGCCTATACAATAAATTTTAGAGGGGATAGACCTAAATAAATAATAATATTTTCGTGTTATAAACTACCAGTTTTAGCAATAATCCATTATAAAGTTATTCTCCAGGAGGATATGTCCTTCCCCTACCCTCCCCCCCACATAATCCATAGGCTCATATATATAGATGTTGAGTTTAAAAAAAGGGAACAGGTATCTAAAACCACGAAAAGATAAGTCTTTTGGAATTGATGGTTAATTCCCCGTGAAATAGTATACGATAATATAAGGGCATGGACGAATTAAGGGAAATTCCGAATCGTTATTACGAATTTAATATAGTAGTCAATCGTACTCGGTCCGATGACAAAATGTGTTATATACCTACACTCCGGTATATAACAAACTAAAAGTCATTTTTTTTTTTGTATTCTCCAAAGGGGGTTTTATGTCCCTCCCCCGACCCCTTAATGGACACCTTTGTACAGGGACTTTAAGCAAAAGGGGGGTAGACAAAAACCGTGAGGCGCTAGGTTTACTTCCCTTTGAGTTATGAGCAATCCAAAATTCAATTTTGAACTACCCAAAAAATGACTTTTAGTATGTTATATACCTTAGTGTACAACACGTTTTGCCACCGGTCCGAGTTCTTTCTGACAGCCATTGAATGCGCTGCAGCGATTCAAAAAATTTCGCCTCCTCTGCCGTGACTGTATTAATTATGGTATACCATTACTGGAGCATTTATATGTAACTACAATTTCGACAACGTTTGAATCGTTGGAGTGTGGTTCGATCGGTAAATCGTGAGTACACAAAAATTATTAAGTAACCGATGGTCGGAGGTTCGAATCCAATCATCGGAATTAAGATTTGTTGCAAAATTTACAGCAAAATAAAATTTAAAAAACACGTTCCGGGAACGTAGTACAATAATAAGATAGAGTGAGGGAGATACAATAAAAATGAAATGTTGCTTGCTTTGTTTTTTTTGGGGGGGGGGGAGGGGAGTCAGGAGAACAGTTCAATGTTGCATTGAACCTTGCCATGCAATGTTGTATGGATCTTCACAAAAATTGTTCAAATAAGGTTTAAATCCTGTGTGCGTCTTAAATGTGTAATAGGTAATGACTAAAATATACGATTAAGAACAAAAACAAAAGAAAGATATTTGAAAGTTTTAATAAACTTCATTTTATTTAATATATGACTATGCAATCTACTATATCGTCCTGATGGACTATATTATCCTAGTTATAACAGAATATCTTTTATATAAATTGCAAAATTCAATATAAATATTTTGTTATCATATAAATTAATGAATATAAGGTCATCGTAAAATATATGTATAATTTACATAGGTACCTATTATCTTATCATAAATAAAACATTCATAGAAAAAAATATAGTGTTAGAACCGAATTTCCCCAATTTTAAATCACATAGTTCCATATTAAAACAATGTACCTATTCAATTTGTACAATTTTACAAAATAAAAATCGAATAAAATGTAATAATCTGAATATTTGCTATACGTCCCTATTTATAAAGAATAAGGATCAATTTAATACATGTATATGGTAAACGACGTTTTTAAAATCGTATCACGTCTATATAACATTTGAATCGATAATCGTTGGGAATATCGATTCTATCTAGAGCTATTATAAAAAGTTTTAAAATAATGCAAAAAGTTTTCCTCGCCGCCTGGGAATTGAACCAGGGTGCGTCTGCTGTTTTTAGTTTTGTGTGGTTTTCGACATTTTCTGCAAATCTATCGGAACATCAAAAAATGCAATTTCTAGAGTACCATCTGTATCCTGTTTCTAATTTATAGAAATGCTTGCTTTCATAAAAACTTTTTGAATGATTCCTATTCTACTCGAAAAAAGTGTTTGCAGTAGGTAGTTTTAATTTTGGACGTATCTTGTTATTGCATTGCTGCCTTCAAATAAGTAATGGAAATATTAGTCAAGCAATCAATAAATGCGACTATAACAATTGGTGGGATATAAATTATTATTGATTCGGGTGTTTGAGAGCCAAAACAGAATGCGAGAAATATATTTCTCTAATACGTATACAATATTCTATTGGATTATTTGGACTGTTAATATAATTCAATTATAAAATCTCCAAATATACACTAAATATTCCACAAATGTACATAAAAAACAATTATATATATACTTACAATATTTATAAATCGATATTTTAAAATATTTTGCCCTATTACATTTAATAATATAAAACATGTATAAGATAAAGACAAAAAGTACCTATATAGATAGATAATTATTCAAAATATTAGTTATTGAGAATTTTTCAGTGTTTTATCATATAAACATACAACTGTTGATCGACATTATAAAGAACATTGTATAGATTTTAAAAATCGTAGAAAAATTTTAATATTAAATATACCTATCAATCAAAGGTCATATTCCCAGATCTAAATCTTGCCAATTTCTGTTTTAAAATGGCATTACAAAAGTAGTTCTTCACTTTAATTGTTCTGTAATTTTATATTTCCCAAAAAGGATTTATTAGTAATTTGTTATCTTTTTTCAAAATTAGATTTAACAAAATTGATTGTTTTGACATTTTTTTTTCACAAAATATGTATTTATGTTTTTCACTTCACTGATTTTATACTATATATAAGTTGTATATTTTTTTCTATTACAATATTTCGTAATTTGATGCCTAATCGTCGAATATTAAATTGTATTTAAATGACGAGTGTATATGGAATAAATATTGATTGTATACATATTTTTTCCTGCAAATAGGTACCTACGTGCTAAATTTTAATTTTTTTTTAAATTTTAAATTATTTAACACTGTATAATATACTACTAAGTACTATTCAAAATTGCAAAATAAAATGTTTATATTGAGCGTTATATCAAGGTTAGTTTAAGGTAAACAAACAAAAAAGTAATACTACATCTATTTATTTATAGCAAATAAAAAATGTATCTATACACTAAATTCGGAAACTCGGTTATGGTTATTACTATCAATTTACTTAAAAAAAAACAGGTATCTACAGTTATTTATTTTTCAAGTTATAATTCGATTTCGCTGCCATTCTTTTCATATCGTGATTTAATTTTATTAATTATAATGATTTCACAATATTAGGATATCACTTATTGTTGTTTCAATATCACCATATACAAGTCATAATATTATATTGAAAAGGTAATATTATGAATGATATTTCTATTTATTATTTACATTTTAAGTACACTATTAATTTATAATATTTTTTTGTTACATAAAAGATTATAATATTATTGGCTAAATTTATCCTTGTAATTCATCGCTTATTAGAATAAAAATCAAATATAATGTATAATACACAATGGCATTTAACGCTTTTTGATTAAAATTTACATAAGTATAATTGATACACAGCTGAACTCGAATTAATCAAAGATTATTTTTAATCGATCAAAGCATCAATGATATATTGAAATATGCTATAGACCTTTAAAACATAAACTGTATATACAGGGTGATTCATTTAGCATTGATTTTTTTTTTTTTTTTTGTAGTACTTTAAATTATATAGACATAAATACCATTTAATACTTAATAGCATTATATTATAATGTATGCACTATGCATATATGTATTGTAAACACATTATATAAAAATATTAAAAATGTTAACAATTAAATGTTCAATTTTCATATTTCTTTCAAAAAAAAAACGTAGATTTTTGGAAATTTTAAGGAACGACGATTTTATAAGCAATTTTTTTTTGTATGTAAACTCAAACTTCATATCATATTAGTAAATGATACGTTTTAAAAAAATTAAATATAAATAGGTAGGTATGTATACTTTTACGTATAATATACAGGTATGTATACCAACTACACTGGTTTATAATCTGGACCGAGTCATTATATAGATGTAGGATCGTTCTATTTTATAAGTTGTAACTTATTTCGTTAGTAGACCATAATTATATAATGTTCATAAAACAAAATTATTAAAACTCCGTACATTTTTTAAATATTTACACGGAAATTATTTTTATATATGCAAATCATGTACCATTATACGATTTGTATATTTTAAACGATATATCATTATGTATATACTACCTACCAGTTACAACTTGTAACTCGCGAGTGATTATATTGATTACAGTAAATATATTATTTAATCGTTTCAAATGACCACTAAATTATATACCTATTATTATTTATTATTTAGCGTAACTATATACCTACGCAATAATTAGTGCCTACTTAAATTAGTTATAGACTTTGAGTGATGACGGTAATATAACAATGATCCATCTCGGATTTTCTGCGTACTTATACGTGCGTGCTGCAGGAATAGGATTTCAAGTATTATTATTTAAGATAAGAATCGCTTATCTAAATGTTTCGCTATTATAGAAATGACCTGTGTTCGCTTGTCAATCATCGACATTTTCATATACAAACCATGTTAGGAAATAAAAATATTTACATTATACCTACATCAATCAAAATCAATTGTTTATTTTTTTTCACATGATATATATATATATCGATTATGTAACTCAAAGTACCTATATAGACACCATATATATATACACCTAATTTAAATTCTGTACAATGTATGTATGTGTATAGGTTAGGTACACTATAATATTATATTAATAAATTGCACGAGATATTACGACACGACGGTGAAAAATGGGTCCTTCTGATTTCTACCAGTATTGTTCAGTTCGTTCCTCGTGTCCTTTGAAAAATACAATTTTAAATCGGGACAATATAACAATAATTAAAGAACCCGTATTGTATAGAGGAGCTCGATTGTGTTATTGTTGGATAATATAATCCCGTATGTGTGATCTATACTCGTACACTATGTGCCCGAAGCACAAGCTGACCATTTTCAAGACGATATCGCACCAATGATTTTTTGGTAGTAAAAATATATTACAATGATCCAAAAAATTTTAAAAAAATCATTTTTATACCGACGTGTTAAATAATTAAAAAACTTTATACCGTTTCTGAAATATTGATGACAATGATGAATGTTATAACCAGGGAGACAAAACGAGTTAAAATATTTCGGGTTTCGGGTTACGGGTTTAAGCCAATTTCAATTTTTCCAGGTTTTTGATACGTGGTTAAAAAACGATTTCAATTTTTTCCGAGATTCGGATACGGGGTTGAAAAACGGTTAATATTTTTTTGGGGATTCCGGGTTTCGGGCTTAAAATGGGTTAAACATTTCCAGGTATCATGTTAAAATGGGCTAAATTTTTTTCCGGTTAAAGGTTTCAATTTTTGGTGTAAATTTTTCAAGTTTCAGGTTCAAAATATTTTTACTTTTTTAAGGATTCCAATAAATATTATTCATTGAAAATTTATATCAGAATATATGTTTTATAAGTTGTCAATTAGATGCACTAACCCTTTAAATTTTAACTTTAAAATTTATCTAGGCTTTATATATTTTGCGGGATAGCAAAGCAAAGACATTTCTCCCCCATGTCCGGCGATTGAAAGATAAAAAAAAAAGAGGCTAACAAAATATGACGAAATTCTTATTAAGTATCAATAATTTATTTTATGTAAAAATTTTAAGTATTATTATAGGTACCTATTATATTATTATAAGTATATTTAAATGATCAATCTTTTATAATACTCAATATTTTAAATTATAATATAAAATACATTATATATCAAAAATGAATAATATGTAATTAGTGGAACCTCTATTTAACGAACTTGACGGGTTTTTTACTTAAAAATTTAAATCTCGTATGTATCTTATAAAATTAATGTATGTAAATACATTATACAGAATAGTAATGAAAATAACGATACATAGGTATACATATGAAAAAAAATATAAAACTGAAAATATAAAAATATAGAATTAAATTAATTTGGCCCATTTTTCTATACAAAAACACATATAAAAATTAAATAATAAATAGATAACAATATTCTCAGGCAACATACGGATTACGGGCACACGATTCGTATCTGTATACAGATTACCGAAATTGTATTGTCGTAGTTTTAATATTATGTCATAATATTACAAAATTAATGATTTAGATAGAAAGTTTTCCATATTTTATCATTTTCATTGATTTATCGATTTAGGTTATCCAAGTTTTAAAAAAAAATTTTGCATTATCTACGCATTTGAAAACGTTTTCCGATTCTGCCGGGTTTCGGGTTTAACACGGTTTTAATTTTTTTCTGCTTAGAAGCACGTAGTCAAAAAACGATTTCAATTACTTCCGGACCGGGTATGGGGTTAAAGAACGGTTTTCATTTTTTCCTGGTTACGGTTTTCGGGTTTAACACAGCCCGTGTGTGATCTATCAAGATATGTGAAAATCTTACATTTGCTATATACTAGAAATTTTTAAAACGATATACTCTAACCAGTTTCTTAAAACTAAACCGGACTATCTTTTAAGGAGAACTTTACACCGGTTTAGTCTAGCGAATTTCCAAATTATGTATATTATTATAATATAAACAGTTGTATACAATATTATTATACTAGAAATTTATATACCTATTATCATCATTATCATTGTATAGCTTCACAACTACCATATGTAAGAGTTTTTTTTAAGAGTTTGCATGTAGCAGATTATATTATTTATATTTATTGTTTGAACGTTCATTTTTTTTGTCAATGGGCTTTTATAGACATGTTATTATGCAATTATATTATGTAATATTTTAGTTCATTCGCGAGTGACATTGTAAAAGCTGCAGTTATATATACGGACTCAAAGGCATAAAATGTACATTTTATACAGATTGATTTGCATTTTAATCAAAAAAATTCTATCTTTAACACATTATAGTCTCATATAGTAAAACGTATTTACCTAATTAAAACTAAAAATTCAAAACTACCTATACCGGCTTCGATATATACCTTTAGTTACGAGTATAATATATTTAAAATGTTTTTAGAAGTTCACTTGTTATGTTATCTGTAGTTATCACTCAACAGTCATCAGGAGATATTATTCATTACTGTAAATTTATAATAATAAGAAAAAAATAATATATAAAATAATAATAAAAAAAAGAAGTACAATTCACATATTTATTATACATTTCCGAAAAAACCCTTATTTTATACTGAGTAAAAATATTTAAAAAAAAATACAGATGGTGGAAGTTTCTCCGTCATTTTTTGATTTTTCCAAAAAAATCACACCACTCAGAATCAGATTTATCGAAAGCAATGATCTATTATTACTTTTAAATCTATAATAATAATAATAAATTATCCAGTTCAAGAACCAAAGAGCCGATGAACCAACTTCATCCACCTAAATACCTACTATCCGACGTGCGAAATGTTTAACTGGCTTTTTTTTAATTTATTTAAATGTTTTAAAATTATATGAATCATATAACATGTACCTATCTATATCGAATAAAATGCATCTACGTATATTTTAAAAAATAACTTACGTGTATATTATAGGTGTTATAATAATTAGGAGTAAAAAAACTCATCGATTTATATGTACTTGTGTATATACAACAATTAATATACAACTAAAAATATATATAAAAAATTAATCAAAAATAAACATGCTAATAAAATTTGAAATATGATAAATATATATCAATTATTTTTTAGAAGATATTTTTATTTTAACAAATAATAATGATATAAAATTCGAATACCTAATTAATAATAACTATTAATAAATGTTAGTCGGTACTCGTTTATTTATATCTGTTTTGCTGGTGATAATTTATAGGAAATGTAGGGAATTATGTAAAATTATTGGTTTTAATCCGATATTTTGTTTACCTTCGAACTTAAAGGAAAATTATTCCTATCTTCATAAAAATAATATTTTTAAATTGTATAAATGGTACGCACTACAAATGTATATGAATTAAAATATGCATTTACATGCCAAACACCCTTATGCAATTTTTATGCACAATGATGCGTTATGAAATTATAAATGCAAACTTAACTATTTAATAATTATAGTATCATGGAATAAACGTATATTATAATATACCCATACAGCATAAAAGTATTTTCAGGAAAATTATATTATTTTCGAAATATTTTCTTAGTTCTGAAAATATTTTGAAATATTGTACAAATACTATTTGGCTAAGAAGTTC
This sequence comes from Pemphigus obesinymphae, assembly GCA_025469235.1. Lineage (NCBI taxonomy): Eukaryota > Metazoa > Arthropoda > Insecta > Hemiptera > Aphididae > Pemphigus > Pemphigus obesinymphae. The sequence goes on from JAIPRL010004185.1 coordinate 19,381, forward strand.
ACATTTCTAAAATATCGGTCGCGGTATGCGACGTTGGATTGTCCGTCCCCACTCATAACGGGAGATGATTGAAAATCCATAACAAATTGCCAACTTCGGAACCGGGGATCGAACTACACACGCCTTACCCCCACCGGTGTTCACGAATATTTCCGGTTGTTTTTTTTTCTTTTTTGTTCTGTATACATTTTGCAACAAATCTTAATTTCAAGGATTTTATTCGAACCTTCGACCATCTGACAATTAACAATTTTTGTACTCACGCTTAACCGACCGAGTTGCGCTCCAGTGATACAAAAGTATTTGTGAATGTATATAAATGCTTGAGTATAATTGTCTATGATTATTATTATAGGCATGGTAAAAGAGGAAACATTTTTTCAATCGCTGCGGCGCATTCAATAACAGCAGAACGGGCTCGGACCGGTGACAAAATACTTTGTGTAGGCACATTAAGGTTTATAACATAATATTTAAAATCACTTTTTTGGGTAGTCCAAAACGGAATTTTGAATCGCTCATAACTCTCGGGGAAATAAGACTTATCGCATCGTGGTTTTCACTACTCTTCTTTGTGCTTAAAGGCCCTATCCATGGACGCCTATGGGAGGAACATGGTTCCTCTGGACAATATCCAAAAATGTTACTTTTAGTATAGATTAACATTATACGTCCCGTTTTTTGTGGGATTGTCCACAAATGTGGACAAATGTCCCACTATTGAATGTGGAGTCCCGTTTTATCCTATTTTTTACTTGGGTACTTCACGTTTTTTTTTTTTAAACGATTTCACGATATTTGTAGGACATTTTTGGCAGAAAATTATTACGATTGACTTTTTTAAATTTATGTCCCGTTTTTAATTTCCTATCATCCTATTTTAATATGTTATACACTGGTGTGTATAGCACATTCTGACGTCAAACCGAGTCTGATCCGACTGTTATTCATTTACAGTTATTAAATGTAATATTTGCAGTGGCAATTTAAAAATTACCCCCTATTTCGTCGTACCTATATAATATATTATCATATATTATTCTATAGGCATTTATATTATATACCTACCTACAATTTCATACGAGACCTTCGCATTACAGGCAGTCAAAAAATGGACCTATCTTTTCGTGGTTTTAGCTACCCCCTTAAAGCACATATCCATAGGTTTACATTGGAGGGATCAGGGGAGGAACGCGTCTCCTTGGAGAATAATTTTACAATGAATTATTGCTATTAAATTTGGCATAATTATGCATTAATCATAATGTAATATTTTGTCTAATATATTTTCTTGCACTCATCAACAAATATTTTGAAAATATTTGCAAAAGGTTACTTTTAGAATATTTTCCGTTATTCGTCGTGAAATATTTACATAATATTTTTTCTAAAATGATTTCTTGTAATCATTAACAAATATATCGAAAATATTATTTTCTAAATGTTATGTTTGTAGCAATATATAACCTTTACCATAGCAGTAATTTTGATAATTTTAATACCTATACATGTCGAACTACGCATATGTAAATCCATTAACGTACGACCGTTTATTATAATCTATACATTTTTATTTATTTTTTAATAAAATAAACTACGAAAACTATTATTTTGAAATCATATTTTACAAACATGATAAAACAAAATATCGAGAATTTAAAAAGTTGATGGTACGAGTTTTTTTTAATAATATACATTTTATCGTGGCCTAGTTAATATATAAACATTAAAAACATAAAAAACTGTTTTAGGGAGGAGTCTATATATTAGTTGGCCCAAGCTAGTAAAATATCTAATGTCGTTTATATGCTCATATCTAAATTTATAAATACATACCTACCTATTTATATAATATTATTTTATACCTATATATATTTTATAGTTGTACTGAATAAGAAATGATATAGAAATAAATTTAACATTCGCTGGATTTAATTCTATCCAATATTATTCGCTTGTCAAACCACATAGATATATATATGATAAATATTAATATTATATTTCAAAGATTTCTAAACATAATATATTATCATAATGTTATTCATTAAAATCGTTTTCTTTAGGTTTAACGGTATTTTATGTTCGTCAACAACCAGTATAATAAAATATATTTTTATAAATATATAAATCAATATACAACTTAGTACTACCACTACTTACTATATATATATATTATTATAAGTAAATGCATACTGCAGAACGACGAGATTTAACCAGATAGACAGGTTATTACGTGATTTTCGAATAAGATTTACAAAGGCTAGAAAATACGAATAAGTAGTTCTATTTATTGAAAATTATTTTAAAAAATATTTACTCTTCTGTAGGTATAAAGCGATAAAAAAAAAAAAAAAAAAAACACTTGTGCATTTAATATGATCATATTTTATATTAGGTATACGGTAATATATTTATAAATTATAAATTATAATTTATTACCTATATATACTATTATAGATTGTAGTTGAATATTATGTAACCACAAAGGTAAATAAAAAAGAACTATATATAATATTATTCCAACAGAGAATCGTTATATATTAATAATTATCATATTGAAAAACATACCTAATAATTACAGATTTAATAACTTATTTATAAACTTCAAAACCACAAAAAAAATTAATTCATAGTATTTATATACTCGTATATATCTGAAACAAATGTAAGTCAAAATGTTCAAAACAAAAATGGCCACAGTAATAATATAGTGTAATGAAAAATTTCCCACGGGTAAAAATATCTGTAATAAAATATGACGTAAAATAAATTATTCTATTCTATGATATAATAGTAATGATCATTAAAAAAATAAAAATATACTTATATAATGTAATATCATTATTTATAATTGCTTATACAATTTCAATCTTGATCTTTTAATATGTTATAACATATATCATACATATTACATACTTACGTATTTATACAAATGATAAATATTAATAAAATATAAATTATTAATAAATATCAGTATAATTTTATAATTATACAAATTATTCCACAAAATGGCAATCTATCCATTCCATCATATATATACTAAATATTATGTGCATATGAAAATGATCAAATATTAAATATACATTTTCATCTGATGGGCATTTTTTCTTAGACAATTTTACTGGATACCATATCAAAAAAAAAAAAAAAACCCCATGCAAATTTATAGAAATTCGAGCCCCCAACAAATAAGTCAATTACACTGATTAGAGAAGTGTTTAAGAGTGTCTTCGACCCACTTAAATTGTAATCTCTATAATAGCATTATATATTTTTCTGCATAACCAATAGGCGTACGTTAAAATGTATAACCCATAAAGCGCCAGAAATATTTTTAAATAAAAACGAATAAAAATCGAACAACAGTCGTTATTATGTATACTGAAGATGATAACATAGTTATTAAAATACGTATTCACAAAATAAAAGTAAATATATTTTTGTGAAATCGAGTCTTTTAATTTTATTACCTATATATTACGTATCTGTATCGAATAACAGTCCCCGTTGCGAAAATTAATAGTGATAATTGATATTTATACGAAATTGCTGGCTTAAAATAACAATAATATGATATAGTTTATTTTTTTTATTAATTATAACCTATTATATAAATATCGATTATTTAGTTTAAAATATGCGTCTTGAAAACACTACATAGTACATATCTAAATCATAATTTAGATTAAGTACATCTAGTATCTACTATATTAATATAATTAATAACTATATTAAGTAATTATAAGTAGATTAAAAAAAAAAAAAAATTTGGAAGAAATTCCGAAATATGATGAAATTATAAACACCTAAATTATTATTTATGTCGGTTGGCACATTAAGTTAAAAAACGTATACAATTGTAATAACTCTTTGCTTTATTTTATCGAAAAAAAAAATGCATTGCAGGGGTGCGTACAGACTGCAGTAACTTGAGTAGTTTTCTAATATATGTTATATTGTATGTTTAAGTGGAACTAAAATTGCGTCAATAAATCTATGTTAGGTAATGGAACAATAATAGGTAGTCAGCGAATGAAATTTAACAAATATTATCGGTTTAACATTAAAATAAACGAAACTTTTGTGTTCTGTCTATACACTGCAGGTTACCACACTATAGTAATAACGTGCACAAAAATCTAAAAAATTATATGTATATTCCTATATATATATATATATATATATATATTACCACTGGGTAATATAATATAAATTGTCAAATTTTAAGTATGTTTTGAATATAATAAGATGAATATAGTAGCTATATTATATATTCACATTTTCAAGGGATTCACAACTGACTCACTCTATCCTCGATCTGTTATCATATATGGCAAACGCCTTTCTAAATCTATTAAAATATGTGTATATATATATAGAATGTATATATATAAGTATATACATATATATATATAACTTTTAAATTATAAGACTCTCCTAGGGCATTCGGCATACATTCTACACACGATGCCTATACACGGTTTTTCATAGCGGAGAATCGTTCGTGAATTTCGCGAATACCTCGTACAGTCGAATAAACTGTTGGTTCCAAACAGGTTATTAATCGTTAGGCATAAAGTGTATATATTTTGAGTAGTGGTAAAAAAATCAAATCTCAAGTCCTATATTTTCCGATATTATTATCGTTTAAATGCGATAAAATAAAAATGAAAATGTATACACTTCGCTATAGAATGGTAATTGCGATGGTGGATATGTGAAATTTGAAATCATTGCTTTCAATAAAATAATTTTGAGTGGAATTTCGGTGTACATTATTATAATTCTTTTAAAAAAAAAAAAAATAGGTAACCGCGTGGAAATTTAATTTATTATTTTGTTATTTATAATATATTTCCGTTATAAAAGGTAATTTTAGATTTCTAAATATAAGTCTATACACCGTATGTATCCCCATTGTGTCCGTCCATCTGTTCGTAGTTACTATATAGTATATAATTACGAGCTGGTTAATTTAATGAAGTACCTACTAGGGAAATATGAATAATTATTCGTTGTGTATTAGATGTATGTTATAATTAGTACCTACGTCAATTTGTCTTTAAAATTCGTTATTGTGGTTGCCAATATCAATATCTACAATTTGTATTCGGTTTTTGTATACCTAATCATTGTAAATGTTAAACTAATTGTTTATACAATTATAGTTTATTGTTTAAAATACGTTTAGAAACCGGCAATATTTATCACACTCGTAGAGTGGGATTTCAGAACTGGTTTCTTTACGCTTAAGGAAAATACTAGGAAAATCCAAGTATGACTTCTTCAAAGTATCAACTAGAACCAAATTTTTTTTAACATTAAAGCTCTTTATTACAAAACTATTCAATTTCATCTGATCAAAAAGTTGCTTACAGAAAAAAAATAAAATTAAATAAACATCATTATAAAATCAATAAATTCCTCGCACCACATTAAATCTATAATAATATCTATTATAATAGTCGCCTGTAATCGTTACACTAATATTATGTAAAATATAATGATTGACAAATCATTATATCTATTAACTGTTAATTTTAATAAATTCTACACATAATATACTAAATAGTACATATATTATATAGCTGCCCTGACTCCTGATAATATTATGCATAGCTATAGTTTACCAAATAAATTGTTAACGTTTAATTAAATAAAAATTTACTCGAACCATGTTACTTTTATGATTAAATCAGTTATTCAAATTCGATTTTTCAATTTCTAAATACGAGTACATATGTTTTTATAGTTTCTAAAATCTAATTTTTTTTTATTTACCTAAGTAAATATTTAGCGGACGGACTATAATGATAAATTTACATTTTGATCCGTTATAATTCCTTATTAGCTTGTTGGATCATAAATTGTGTAATAATTTAATTTTTTTGTAAAATCAAATTTGTTAAAATTTTAGAAATCAATATGTACTAATGTTTCACCAACATTGTTGTAGTTCCGGGTTGGACGGAATTTTGAGAATTTTACAGATTTTCTTAAACTAAATACATTACTTTAAACTCCTTTATTGTCACCAAATATCGGATAAATTTGGAAGTTATAATTATTATTGTCTTTGACATCACCATTTACAACATAAATTAATATATATTATTAATTTATTATGCAAATATTTAGTTGAAAAAGTATAAAAGATGTTAAATTAGAAGGTCTGTCTGAATAATAATTGATAAATCAGGATGCATAGACAATGTTTTTCTCAATTATCCCCCAATCAAAAATATTGTATTCCATAATGAATTAAATTGATTACGAAAAAAATTAAAAATATATAACACTTTATGTGTTAATCAGTAAATTATGTTTATACATATGAATACCTATATTTTATTGGTACTTATTTATTATACGGACAATAGCATACATATATAATTATAATAATAATAGTAGTAGGTGTGGTTAAAAATGCAATATGTATACACCTATAACACTATCATGTTCAATCTAAGTTAGGTACATAAGTACATATATAATATAATTATTCTTTTCTGCTATTTTTTAAAAAAATTTTTTTTTTAATTAAAACGTATTATGGACGCTCATTATATATACTTCAATAGTATAATACCTAGTTATATGGGGTTTGTATTACAATTTTTTAATAGCGAACACATCTTAAACCGTTTTAATTTATACGTAAGTGTTCTTTTCTACACACGCAGAATTTAGCAATTACCCATTTCAGTATATTCAAATTATAAACGACCTTCGGATATTTGATCGACTAAGTATAGATACATATCGAGTACCAACCTATGGACATATAGGCACAGGGAAAAATAATCAACGGGCGCTTTCAATATTTACAATGAGACAACTGATGATGTCTGCTGTACCTAATATAACAGTATAGAATAAAAAAAAAAAAAAACATCTTCGAAAACAATAAACCAGAATGCCAAGGCCAATATATTATACTCGTGTATGTATATTTTATTTATTTGAAATATCATCTATCTAATTGTTTTGTTCTATAGACCGTCGTACCTATACGTATATTTTACATTTGTAATTCATTCATTAATAATAGTCTGTTACAACTTACAATTTGTATTTTAAGCCGAGTGTAGGTAATATATTTTACCAGACGTACAATTAATATAGAAATAAATGAATACGAAATTTATATCCCTCGAAAATTAAACACGACTTGTAAATAACGCAGGACTACTTAGCCGGATACTTTGTAGTCAGAGACAAAATTAGTTTTTAGACGCCTCCTCAGTTATACCTACTCAATTCTTCTCTCTTGAAAAAATACTAAATAAAAAGAACTATAATGCATATTCAAGGCTGGAAAAATTACTAGTAACTATTACCTAAGGATAGATGGACGGACACAACGGGGATAAAGGGGTCTAAACTTATGTTTAGAAACTTAAAATCAAATAAAAATATAATTACATACCTACGTATACAAAATAATATTTATGAGTAGGTAACTATAAAAAATAAGTACCCAGCTAAGTTTATACGTGACTTGCTGTGAGGAACGCTCATTTATTGAAGAGTACCCCTTCCTATATTTTTGAATTCGAGCACTGGCTAGTATATTTTAAGAATTAATCATTAAGTTAAATCATTTTTTATAAGAAAAAAACACTAAACTTTTAAACGCATTACTGCCCAATGCCAGTGAACAACCTTAAATATAGGTATGTAATTGTATTAATGAAATCATTATTTACGTATTGGCGTATTGCATATATTATACCTACAAATTTTTTTTAAATTATCTACAGATCCAGTGATAAAAAAAAAAAAAAATATATAACATCATATTGTCATATAGGGACATCGAAACGTCGAAATCAGTGTCAATTCTAAAACCTTTATCTATAATTAATATGTAATCGAACGGTTCTCTGGACAATTGTGAATTTTAATAAAATGATAATGATTTCGTCAAAAACTATAATGTAAAACATCAATAATCGCATAAATATTTCCATACTCATTTTCTAGCTATCCACACTATTTAATTAATGAATCAATCAAATATTGTATTATTAAAATGATGTTTCTATATTTTACTTGGTACATTATTTTTTTAAATATATATAATATTTCGTATACCTTTATATGTATATATTGCAGTTGAAGTTTGTACCTATCTACATTCTTAAATATAAAATTGTAATTTATAAACTCTATTGATGTATCAAAAAAAAAAAAAAAAAATATATATATATATATATACCTATGTTAAATTTAATCTAACAGTGCCCGTGCGTTGAATTTTTAAGTGACTATAAAATGGTCAATAACCCTTAAATTTTAGACAAAGTAAAACAAAAGAAATAATATATATATATATATATATATAATATACATGAGATAAACTTTTTATACAGTTATTATAATTAGGCAGTAGGTACTATAACATAATGTACTATATAATATACTATAATAATATAATATTATTATTATGTAGACAATTTTGACCCAGTTTTAACTGTATAGATAATTTGTTCATATTATAATTTATAAATATTCATAAACCTTTAATTTAGTTAATTATTTTTAAATTATAAATTTAATTTTTTTTTTTTACTTAAAAACAATAATATATATCAATCTTTGACACAAATACTAGCTATAATAACAATTATTTATTCTATATTTAATGTTTTTTTTTTTTTTTTTTTAGAACGTGTTTTATATTATTTCTAAGAACAATAATATAGCACATAATAATTGAATAATAAAATAAATAATAATTATAATTATTGGTATATAAAAAACTAGACTTAACATGTGCACCTATATTATACTAATTGCTATTCGTAATAGGTAACGCTTATAATTGACAAAAAAAAAAAAAAAACAATTAATTGTAGTTTCTGGTAAAATACACATCGTATAATTATTCAAAAAAAGATCGAGGAAATATAGGATCGACGCGTATCGCGCAATCGCATCGTGGATAAAATAAAAAGAATCACGTCCGAATTTGAGGTTAGACGTATATTCAATGATAACACGATAAATTGCACTTAATTATTAAAAAACAAAAATTGGCATAATATTTTACGAATAAATATTATTCGCATATTATTATTATAGTATAGTAAATGAATAATCGAACGTCGCAGTAAGAATTGAAAAGAAAATATATCGAAAATAATAATAATGATAATAAACATGGAAATAATTGGACAATCGATTATGATTGCCATTTAAATTACTATATCTTTAAATTTATTTACGCTGGTCGTAGGCATTATTAATTAAAAAAAAAAAAAAAAATCTAATAATATAGTATTCAAAGTTTAATGTTCTGTTGTCGAATAATTAATATGTTTAATATTGTTTACTTTACAATAATTATTATTTCTAGAATTTAATTGAGTACTTATAGAACATTATAATAAGACAATATGTTTATGGTAATTACGATAAATACAACACAATAATAATATTATTACGAGACTTGGAAGTGTTTTCATTATTATATATAATCGTCTATATTTGACTTAAGTTTGATTGAATTTTAGGAAATCTATTTTAGGCAAAATATACCATGTATACAAAAGGGGAGCATAGACTAACCACGTATATACACAGATAGACCCCCCCCCCAATAATTCGCTAAAATTATATTTAAATATAATTTTTATCGATACAAATCATAAAGTAAAGAATATACAGAGTGGCCAATGGCCGTATCATAATATACGGACCTATGTATAGTAGCTAAGCTAGCATGGATCGAGCAAAATGTAAACGGTGAGTATGACCAGTTTAGCAGAAATACAAATTGTGATTATGAGTTAGTATCACAATAGCATAAATTGTTCGGGGATTTAGGTAATATTTGAAAAACACGACAACTCAACACTTGGAAAAATCCCGCTTCAATTCTGAATTTATTTATTAAATTATGCATTATTCTATATTATAGTATGTACGTAATATTATAAAAAATGATTAATAATAATATATGAGATATTATTAATAGGTAATTCGTAATAATAAATTTAGGTTAAATATCTCGAAGTTCGAAAAACCAATACCATATATAATACCATAGACCTAATAATAATCTATTACCAGTTCTATGTATAATGCCATAAAATCATTATGATAAATTATATACGAAAATATCTGGTAATTTTATATTTTATAGTTGATCACTCTAAGCGTTTACATTTTCAATGCTGATACATACGTATGGCCAGGAGTTGTTACAAATAACAAAATTAATATGCCTACCCAAAAACCCATCAATGTGAATATAAACGAAATTCATTATATATTTATATATGAAACGTATACATTAATGAACCTAAGGCCGGGTTGCATGAAAATCAGTCTGTACATTTTTTACAGACTCTGTAACTTATTCATTCGGTAAGTGCTATAGGATCGGTAAAATTGCAATGGTGTTGCACAAACGATAAAAATCAATTTATATTGAAAGGTTAACCGTGTATACCAAATAACTTATACCAAATTTTATTTGATAACTGGATGTTGATATCACCACAGAACACTATTGATATCACGAATAGTCGGGAATAACGAAATTTCGGTTATATATGTAAGTCAAATTTAATTTACCTGAATCTTTGCTTAAAATCTATATCGTCAAATTCTGTGATAGGATTTGACCTATCACGAAAATATCGTGGTCTTGGTAATGCATCTACAATAAATTCGTCATCGCTAGATGACGATGATGTAGAATCCATTTTTAATTATGAATTTAATAATAATTATAAACTTTAATTAAATAAAAAAATAATTAAAATGATGAAAAGTACATAAAAAAACTGAAAAGCATGTTATGATTTATGTGAAAGTGTAATCACAGATTAAATGATAATAATAATATTGATAATATATTCTTATCAATTTTTTAACCGGCCTGTAAAAGTTACCGAACGTAAAATGATTCTGTAACTTACAGATCTGTAACCTATAATTTACCGAGCCGTTATCATTAAATGGTGTTTGTGCAACACCATATTTTATTTACCGAGCCGTTAGTGCGTTACCGGTCGGTAAACTATCTATAAGTAGCTAATGAACGTTTATGCAACCCGGGCCTTAGTGTATTAGAACTATAATCAACATGATCTCTAAATTTGCCCCTAAATCTACTAATTTACTAGTTGAAACTGTTAAAAGATAAAGAATTTTTTAGTATATCCAGTGGTCCCGTTTAAATTTTGTCAAAATATTTGTATTTATTAATTTTTTAATAGGTTATGTAGGAAAAATATTAAACATTTTACTACATAAAAAAAATTGAAAAAAATATTATCTTGTTTTATTTTATAAATACATTTTAGAAAAATAATTTTGATTTTAAGGCTTGTTAAATTTAAAAAAATTTTAAATATTTTTCCTATATATCTTATAAAAGAAGCTAATAAATTCATACATGTATATTCTAAACAGTAATCGAACATCGGAAAGCAGGGATAGCGTTACGAGTTGTGGGGCCCCCCCGAGCAATTTCATTTTTCGGGATCCTAAATTATTATTAATTTTGCTTTATTGGGCGAGCAGAAATATATTAAATAATATCTTGGTAAAAAATAATAAATTAAAAATAGTGTATTTTTTTTCTCAATAAAATATATGTTCAAAGTATTCATATGACGCAGGGTCCTAAGCAATTGCTTCGATTGCATTGCCCTTCCACCGGCCCTGTCGAGAAGTACATAAACTAATTTTTCGCTTATTGGTCTAAAATCACCAAAAATATATGGATTGCTCCAATATAGTCTTAATAAGTACATTTATTATTTTTTAATTTATGCGGCGATTATATAATATATAGAAATTGTTATCATAAATATAAATAATTTCACAGTCTTAGAATGAAAGGGTTATATATCACTCCTTTACATGTAACGTCATATTTTTTAATTGTTAAAGAGACCGTTTATTTAAGATTTAATCCGTAGTATAGTATATATTTATGTGATAAAGAATGACTTTTTTATTTTCTGTGGAACTACAAATCTCATTTTTAGATTGAAATGCGCATCTTGAAAATGATAATGATATATATATATATATATAAAAAAAAAATTGATTTTTAGAAGCCCATATTTCATTCTAAACTATACCTAGATTTTATATTTTAGACTTTTTCAGTAGGTATTATTTTACGTACTCAAAATTTGTTTTTGAGTCGCAATTGCGATAATCTGGCAGTGTCTCCATAGTATTGATAAAATAAAAAAAAATATGTGTACGTACCTATACAGGTATCAATATAATCAAAATATAAAGGTCAAATTTTCAGTGTATTTAGATAGAATATGCAAATGCGAAACGATAGTTGTGAAATTAAAAAAAATCGAGTACCATATAGTTTGTAATGGTTTTCATGGAACGCCGACCATTGAGTCTCTTTGTCTCTTTCTGTCTATAGTTCCTGTGTATCCGTTACAAATTGTTGTCAATACCCTTAACCTCAATGGTATTATTGTAATTATTGTGAAGTCTGTAGTGTTGCGTATATAAAAATAACTTGTTACAGATATTATAATATATCGTATAATCGTATATTATGTAGATACTAATATTTTAATATATTATTATGTACGTGCCATTAAACCACATAATATAATGTATGATATTTCACAATAATAACGGATTGTACAGAATAAAAATAGATAGCTCTAAATCCCCTCCACCAATTTGAGTAGAATTTTATCCACAATTTTCACACAATCATTGGACGACGTACCTATGTTAAAGATGAGACGATCAAATGGGAGAAAAAATCGTCAATTCGTCAAAAACATATTTATTTATATACCTATATAATAATATATAAGCAAAGTACTTTTTTAACATAAATAAATCAAATCCAAATGATTAAGTTAATTTAATAAATACATTTTTTTAATAAAAAAAATACAGGTTGCCGTTTAAAAATCAAAATTTGACACTTGATAAAATTAGTGTACATCGGAAAAAGTAAAAATGATAAGAGTGTATCGAAATATAGAAAAATTGAAAGTTTCTAAAAATAACATTTATCAAAATGTAATATTTATATACGTTTCACATTAAAAATATGATCCTGTATGCATTTTACACTTTTAAGTTTTTGTAACACAAATTGTGGACGAAACTAGACATTTTTATCACTTTAGTTAACTTAATAGCCCCCAAAAATGTTTTTTTTTATATAAAAATGTGTATATACTAACTAGGGCACAACACAATATGAAATGTATATTATTAAAAATTTGTATAAAAATAAACGATGATTAAACATAGTATATTTTTGTTTTAATTTAAATTCGCTCTATATTTTATATAATATAATATTTGGGATCATTACCTTTAACCAAGGTTGTTATGTTATTAAAACATCGAAAAAAACATATATTTATTTGTTTGTGTTTAAAACATATATAATACATTGATATAAAATAATATTTTCAATACATTTTAAATTAGAAAAAAATATATAAAATTTTTTATTAATATTCAAATTTAAAAATTTGAATGTCGACGAAATAATTAACTTCAAAAACTATACCTAGACTAATATACGTATATCATCCAAGAATCTTGTATATTTTAACTACACTATAGGTATTGCAAACTGTCATTTCTTTACTTTTTTTTTTTTTTTTTATTAGTTTTAACTATTTTTTTTTTTTGTATTTTTTAAATTTAATAAACAATATTTAACTAAATTATCGACATTTAATAATATTTATTAATTTAACAAATATAACTTTTGACAAAGTTACTTTGTCAATAATTATATAATACCTATTATTGTTTATGACAAATTATTATTTCTATATCTGTGTGAACCTATTTAGCGTTTTTACTCGTTAAAAACGACAACGTTTTCGAGTGTACTGGAATGATATATAGATACAAAAGAAATATATATCTATCTAATATATATATATGTGTGTGTGTGTGTGTGTGTGTGAAAAGAAAACAACGTGTACTTCAAAAATAAATCCGTCACAAAGATCGATATAATATAATAATAAAAACGTCTTCATCGTCGTGGTCAACAACATTTGAAGTGGATGTGTAGTGTTCAAAAAGAGACGGATTTTTTTATTCGAAACTTTTTTTCCATATTTATTGTGAATTCTCCATTATGTCATAATTCTTTGTTTTCGACTCGTCTTCTCGCCAGAGAAATATGCAAGAAGAACGTGACCACCGTGACCGTGACTCGTGTTACGTATATATATTATGAACGGGACGAGTAATAATTATTTTAATAAAAAAAAAAAAAAAAAAAAAAAAAAATGGGCACCATTATATTTTATGCGTGCATAATATCTTGCATATATATATCATCTATTCTTCTATCACATCTTGTTTCGTCGTCGAAATGATCTATAAATTTTTTTTTCAATACAAAAAGAAGCATCTACACCCATTAATAATGCATTCGGTTCAATGGCTTACCGAAGATAATATCTATCCAATTAAAAATGATATTCACTATATACTAATGTAAGACTGAAAAACAAAATTATCTAATAATATAAACTGTATAAAGAATTTCATGGTTACTAAAGTTTTTGTGATATCATATTCATTGTTATTTATTAATTTTGTCAAGAAATATAGTCTTACATTTCTGGAAATATTTTACACGGTATGAGGCTTATTCATTCATTTTGAAAATCTATATAAGCCAATATATTACTTTATGAAATACCGCTATACCGTTTTCACTCAAAAACGGATGAGTTAAATATAGGTAGATATAGGTACCTACTGACTACTGCAGGGCATTGAGGAACTTCTATATATCAGAGGACTATCAGAGAGCAACCCGGCAAGAGGAATATAAAGTGAGCTGTATCACGGGAATTTCCTCCCGCATTTTAAATGTATATTACTATAATGTGGTAGAGGATTCCATTCTCATAATATTTATAACTTATAAATAAAGGAATAATCCCCATTTATCCCCGTTTTGATATTAATCAATTTTATACTCGCCAAATAAGGATGAAAAAACTTCAAGGAGAGAGCAGATCGCCACGTCGTCCTCCTCCCTCAAATCCGCCCCTGCATTGGATGTACTTATACTATCAAGCAACTACTAAGCCAGAAATATCGAAAAATTCAGATTTGATTATATGAACATTGTAACAAACTATAAAGCGTATAAAAATTTTAATACTATTCAACGCTATACTAGTGATATAAATAATAATTAGACTCAAATTTCCTCACATGAAGATTGAAAATGAAGTTACAAAATACAATCATCAGACTTAATTGTTGCGTTTATCATTTTACTATAAATTATTATATATAAAGATATGGTATAAGGTCTATTGAATCTGAACGATTTCGTAAATTAGACCTTATAGTACGTTTTACGTTTCATGAACTCTATAACATACATTCGACAATTTCTTTCGCATTGTATTTCCAATAAACTACAAAAAAAATAGTAATAATAATGATCTAAAATTGGAATAGACGTTGTTTTATTTGAATTAATTTATCGATAAAAATACTTCCATGGAGTATTTTTAAAGACCAAAAATAACATTGGTTTGTCAACTTTTTGGACGTGGATACGTAGTTCTTGTAACGATTGAAAAAGCTATAGTTTTAATAAAAGACGGATAGTAGGGGTGAAAGCACTTCGCTCGTTAAATAAGATATTGATTAGTGGTAGTGGATATATTGAATTTGAAAGCAACGATAAATCTTTTTTTTTTTTTTTGATAAAACGATTCTGAGCGAAGCTTCGATGTATATATACAATGAGTATTACTATTAGCATTTATGTGACCAATAAAGAATACTACGTCAATATACATAGTTCTATAGTAAATATTTAGTACACATTTCAAGTTTCTGGAATTTTAATTTTCCAATTTATAGTATAGTATTTTTTGGTAGTTATAAATATTGTATAGTCGGTAACCATGACTAGTTTATTTTATAATTTATAACAACTTTTCGTGATATTTCACTTATAAAAAATAGTTTTTCGTTATGCTTTTAAAAACTACTTAGTAAATTAAAAAATGACCTTTTTAAAGTAGGTACCTACCAAACTACAAGAACAAATTTTCTATCGAAAATCACTACCTACATCAGAAAACTCGTACATTACTTTTTCTGTCCAAAAAATTTTGTACATACTTATATGGAAAAAATAATAAAAAAAATAAAAACACATGATTGTAAGACCAATACATCCATCGCTACGCACAGAACCAAAAAAATTAAAATTCATATTATTAAGTGTAATTTGTATTTTGTCAATGGTTAACTAGTATAGTGTAATAAAAAATTCAAGTATGAAAGTAGATACAAAACAGGTACCTGTCTCTAGGTATCTATTTTTTAATAATAATTTACCGACCGTGTCGTAAGAATAAAATATACGTAATTATTAACTGGCGAATGAGTAGGTATATAATAATCGTGTTATACGAATAAGAACTTTAATTGAACATAAACATCTCGATTTCGTGCAAAGGTCATTGATATTACCATGCAAGTCATGACCATTACCCAAATAAACAAAAAATATCTTTAAGTATTCTAAAATATATAAGTATATACTTATTTGTAGAGAAATTATTTTTTCCTTGACCTGTCATAGGACATCTCAAAGCAAATGTTGCTGTTAAAAACGAACCGGTTTGCTTATTAAATAAAACAAAACGTGAAAGTTCAGAAGTACTTTTTAGGTATAGCTGTATATATGAGTTACATAGAATCGTCTATTTCCGACTCAATAACCGTGCCAATAAAGCAACGTCCCGATTTGTATTATGTATATACCATATATAGTTGAATTATTATTTATGTAATTATTATCTATCAATTACTGTTCATAATGATAAGTTATTACTAACAGACTTTATGACTAATAGAATTTAAATATTTTTAATTTCTCATTAACTAAATTATTCTACAAATTATAAATGATTAACACTTTGGTACCTTTTATTTTATTTTGTTATGTAATTCATTATTTTACTCTAAAATGTATTAAATAATCGTTTTCATAAAATTTCTTTATGTAAAAAATTTATCTAAAATGGTACAGTCACTAATATCATTAGGTACTGAAATCATTAAATAGTATTAATATGAATACATTTATAATATTTTTAACAAATAATTATTGTCTTAAAACAACTAACGTCAATAATACGAATATATATATATATATATAATTACCTAATGAAAGAATAAAGCAACGATAGTGTTTGACTTTTTTTGACACAATTCAACATATGTTTACCATTATCCTTTATTATTGTTATAATTTTCGTTACGTATATTCTTAATATTAATTATTTCATATTCATTGTTAAAAGCCGATTTGCATTTTATGTATGTATGTATGTATGTATATATATATGTGTGTGTGTAAATATCTAAAATAAACATATAATTTAATAACATTAAAATATGGAATTTTATTCACTTTTTCTTTGATTGATATATATTCAGTATACCATAAATGATAGACGTTGAGAATATTAAACAAAAAATTTTACTATTCGAAAACACATGATATCAAATGAAAACAACAGTTATATTATAGGTACTACCCACAACTAGTAGTAAAAACAATAACTACAAAATATATGAAATTGTTAAGACAATGACTTTTTTATTTTTACTTTTTTCAAAGCAACTAAAATTTATTTTCGAGTATTGTTTGTAATTATTTGATCAAATACAGGAAAAAGATACTAGAATAGTGTATAAAAATAGTTAATTTTTTTAATATATAATGAATTTATTTTTATTATCACTTAATATTAGAAATATATTCCTTTTGCCTCTAATAAACCTTAGATATTAACTGCCACTTTGAACCCTAGAACTGCCTACGACAAAAAATTGATTTAAAGTTTGAAATGGTTGTACCATCAATATTTGAAATCAGATTTTATAAGTAATTTTGATATATAAACCTTAAACCCGAAACAAAAAAAAAAAATAGCAGTTTATTAATTTTAAATGGCTGTAACTTAGTAATTTATGACAACGCAGGTTTATGTATGAAAATTACTTATTACGCGTATTCGCAAATCTAAATGCTATAAAATATATTGAACAAAAAAAAAAAAAATCAATTTAAATTGGTTAAAAATTTTAGGAGATTCAGTTTCAGTATTTTCAGTTATTTCTAACACACACACACACACACACACGCACACACTGTATGTAGGCATACAAAATAATATTTTAATCACGTAAACGCGATTCATTGACACGTGTCAACTACTGCAGCTCGCTATACTAGGTGTATAAATATACGGTAATTTAATCAAGGAAATTAATAACGCGAGAAATATATTATTGTAAAAGAGAAAATACCAACAATGGATGAACGAGAAATGAAATACCAAACACGTAGTTCCGTATACTAGAATATCAGCAAACATAGGACCAGACCATATATTACATCGGATGCATAATATTATTGTAATGAATGGTCGAATGATGAACTGAAATGAAATACGTCGTGTGAACACGTGTTTTGTGCCGATAAAAAACTGTAAATATACATTTACATAACAGAAATTGTAAAGATATCACAGTAAGGAGTATAGAGTGGTTAATGGACTTGTTGTTAAGTCAGAACCCGTGAGAAAGCATAATATATACACATTACAAAATGTTTATTGCTCGCCTCGTCATCGGGATTTAGAAAAATGTTTGCGAATAGCCCATGAGCCATAGGCGTTATCGTGAAAGTGGTTCGGACCAATAACCTGCCATATAAAACTGCAGACTATGTTATTGCGATACCGTTAGGCGGGGAAAATGTTAATAATCGCTTTTAGGTGTCCATTGTTGACACCAATATTAACTCGGTATTTTCAAATTGTTCATCAAAAATCATCACAGTGTTCCAATACCGACGCCGGTTTGTACAGAACCGTATCGGATCCTATGTAGGTACATACGACTCGCTCAATAACGATGCCGATTAGTTCATGCCGGTTCCAAAATAAAGCCCATGAAACAAATGGAAAAATGAGTTTTCCAAAATTCATGATATAGACCTTTTTGGTTTTACACCCCATGACGTCGGTATTATATTGGTAGTATTGATACACTTACTCATCATCTGTAGCACCAACAGACTACTGAACCCGAACAGTATGGACAACAGGTGCGTGAATCCCGACTGTTTGTGCCTGGCGAGCACCTCGAAGAAAACGACGTACAACAGAGTGCCGGCGGCCAGCCCCTGGAGGATGACGGCCACCCGTCCGGGAGATCCGTCCACGGAACCGCCGGTGCCGCACTGCACGAGCACCATGCCGATGGCGATGCCCACGGGCGTAACGACCGCGAACGTGGCCACGTACATGACGAGCACGGGCCTCCGGGTCTTGGACCAGGCCAGTTCCAGGCCGATGCAGAATGCGATTACCAGCTTGTGCGTGGCCACGGCGATGAACAGGTACCATACGTTGTCGATCCGTTCCTCCAGTCCGATGGCCAGGCCCTCGAACACCTCGTGGAACGACAGCGCCAGCACGGCGAACAGGCCCCGGAACGAATGTTCACCACCGCCGCCGTCCGACTCGCCGCAATCCGGTTTCATCTGTTTTTCGGTGTCGTCGTCGCCAAACCTTTGATGCGGCGGCAGCTGCAAGTTGTGGTTTCGAAGATCGTCCTGCGTGGCCATCGGACCGGTGGCCCAGGGCGCCGCCGGTCGGTACCGTTTCTCCTTGGACTCTTTCAGCAGCCCCTTAATGCTGGCCGTGGACGTGCCGCCGGTCACCGACGGTATCGAGCTCGGCGACCCGGTCAACGAGGCCCGCGGTATGGACATGGTCCGCCGCCGCAGGCTCATCGACCGGTGCAGCACCTCCTCGGCGGAACTGCAGTCCGTGTGGCTGGCCGCGCACCTGTCCAGCACCGAGTGCACGATCTCGTCGATGAAGAACACCATGAAGAACCCGGCGCAGAATATCAGGTCGCCGAGGTGTTCGGTGCCCTGTCCGTCGGGCAACTCGCCGGACCGCTGCAGCCGGCCGACACCGTCCCGGACTTCGGGTTGCAGGTGCAGCAGCGTGGTGAACAACAGCACGCCACCGCCGAAGCACAGGAGCAGCGACACGACCGGAGAACCGGTGGCCGAGTCGCCGGCGTGCGAGTGGCCGCCCGCAGACGACGACGACGACGACGACGACGACGACGAGGAAGACGACGACTGCGCGGCCGTCGGGTTCTTGCGCCACCACTTGGCGAGTTTCAGAGGCACGACGCCCAACACGAACGAGCCCAGGCCCAACACGAGCATGGCGACCGTTTTGGCTACGGTTATTTGGTCCATGAGCGTTGACGTGCTCGTGGCGATCGCGTCGTCGGACACGATCAACGTGTCCGTCATTTTACCGCGTTTATAGGCTGTATTATATTATTATTATTATAATTGTAATATCGTATATTGGCGCGATAAAGTATGCATAAAGTATAAACGATATGTGTTCGCACTACGGAGTGTGTCGTAAATATTGATGAGTGCGAGACGCGCGCTATATATGTACCGAAAACGCGATGTCGGCGGGTCCGTAAATCGCCGGTGGTCAAACGCAACCGTCACTGTGATGTTACCGATGATCGCGTGCACCAACCGTCACGACCGTTCGCGAGCGCATAGCACACAGCAGCACACTTCGAACTCGGGCGCCGGTTACTGCGTGTGTGCGGCCGCGAGCTGTGACGTTTAACGGCGGCGGCGGCGGCGCGGCGGCAACGGTCAACCGCCGCCGCCATCACCACCACTGTATTATTGTTGTTTACTGTTGTACAACTATAATATAGTATCGTCCGGTCCTTCTCTTGCATTTTAATCCAAGCCGGTATGACTACGTGCATAGGCGGCATTTGAGGGGGGGGGGAGGCATGAGGGTGCAATTGCACCCACGAAAATTATTTTGAGGGGGCAGAAGTATCATTTTGCATCCACAGACAACAGACAAAAATAATTAAGTAAATCATCTATTATGTGTTG
>JAIPRL010004186.1:0-40374 GCA_025469235.1 Pemphigus obesinymphae
TTCACCAGACCAAACCATGGTAATGACTAATAACGGCATGGCCTGCCCGACGAAATGAAACCACCATAATCGTACTATCCCCACCACACGTGAAGTACCAACCTTTCAAAACTGCACTGTTTGATTTGCCCCACCTAGTAATTTTGGGATTGCATGTCAATCAAATCAATTTGCGCCCTTGAATTAAATGCGGAATGTAGAATTGGTTTTGTCACAAGCCCGCTTTTTGAAATTGATTGTTTTACTTGACAATTACTGCATAAACCTAAATACGACATAACTGCCTCCGTTGTCACATTACAATATTTTGTTTTTAACACAGCCATCATCCTATTTCTACCACCATACCCTACTGCCAAATGTCCGGTGTTAATTACTTCAAACAACTCGTCTACTGTGACGTAATATAAAACGTCAGACACATTATCAACTATAGGTTTAATCAATTTTTCTGTTCCCTCAATTGACAGAACATCATATTTATGTACAAGTCTATTATTTGTTACCGTTTTTTTTTAATGTTCCAATTTTTAATTCTTTTATTTTTTGGAACTCGTTGTTGTATTCTTCAGAACTAAAATAAAACATATTGTCTCCTCTCTTTTTACTGTTGACAATTTTGTCAATTGCTGTTTTAAATTTATTCTCCATACTTCAATATTAAAATTAAATAAAACTATAATACTATAATTTAATCTAACTTTTATTATATTTTGTTCACTGGTGACACACATTTTTACAAATAATATTATAAAACACACACTCGTCGCATACACAACTCGCTATAATATGCCCGTAGATACTAACTAATAAACTAATAAATTATCTCATATTATTACTCGGGTTATCGACGTTATTGCTAGTTGGTATTTTCGTTTATCTATGTATGTACTTTCGTCATAATATTTTTAACTAACGAAGCTTATTCGGCATCTACACGCTTATCGCTGATCGTTCACACCGACATAAAAGTATTGAACATCATTCTCCAACTAAACTGGTGATTGACGACAATAACCGGTGAATGTCTACATTTACAACATTTACCAATTTTTAGGTAAATGATGTTATTTACAGGGGAATGACGTCATTTCCCACGTTTACATCATTCACTGTAACATATATATTATAATTTGGTAATATACTCTATTTCCTTTTTTGGTACCTATACTAATTAGGGGGTGTGGGCAACTGTTTTATATAATAAATATATTTTTTTTTAAAATGCTATATGTAATGAGCCTAGCTAATTTAGCACTAGATTAGCATAATATTATAATTTATTATTACCTATATATTTTTACGTTTTTAATCTTTTTTTCTTGCATACTCAACTCAGGAAGTAGGTTATTATATTTGGCATATTCATAGAAAATAACGACAAGTATGTAGTTAATATGCAAACCCTGCACGTTTACTATGCAACTATTTTAGTATGGTTTTTTTCATCTTTAACACCCCGATTGTGGTCGACAACAACAAAGGTAAATGTGTAGAGTATTTATTTTTAATAAGGTTTAACTTAACCATAAAATTCTTGTCACTTTTTTCGAAACACCAGCGTCCATCCTCGAGTTAACCTATTTTACCTCCTGTGCCATTATTACATATGTTCCTTTTTTTAAAAATTGTTGTGCGTTGACGAAAACCGACAAATGTAAAACATATGTTTTTCTTTTTTAACAGTTACGGGGTGTTGACAATTGTTTTACATAAAAAACAATTTAATTCTGCAGTTAATCATGCTTTCAAATACCATGTTTATTTTTTATCAATGTGGGCGTTGAGAATTGTTTTGTATATCCAACATATTTCAGATGATCACTATAATCGGAACTACGACTCTGTGCTGTTGCACACATAACGTTTAAGCGGTTTAAAAAAATATATTATAATAAATTATAAGTATGTTGTATTAAATTATTTTTATCATAGTAATTTAATTTTATATTGGTGAATTCTAATTTTTTATTATATATTATTATTTATATAAATAGCTGATAATATAGGTTGTATGGACAGATAATTTACAATATATTTTTAAAATATATTATTTCTGAAGTCTGGTACTTGAACTATACTAACAACAATTACAAAACACTACGATCATCGAAGAATTATTTCAGAAATCTGGTACAAGAATATAATACGATCATCGATCAAAAATATAATTCATTCACAAACAATTTTATACACACTGCGAAAAATAGAATAGGTATGTTATTATTATTATTACATATTTTAACAATATGTCTAGTTTTAAAATTATCAGTAGAAAAATGAAAAAATCTGATTATTTAAATATAGTAGGTAGTGGACTTGTTGAAATGGAGTGATTTAAAAAAACTAGATCAAATACTTATTTTTTAAAAAATTATATGCAGTTTATGGATTTTATACAGTATATTAAATTCGCTCCACCATTACTCAAGTCTATATTAAAATTATTATGTACCCGTTCATCATATAAATTTAATTTATTCGTTGATTGTTTTTATGAAAATATTTTAACCAATATAGAACAGAACGTAGAATTTAAAACATCTAATATTCTAGTATATTCAGATTCTAATTACAATTATTTATTAAACAATATGTTCCGTA
The DNA here is from genome assembly GCA_025469235.1 of Pemphigus obesinymphae. NCBI lineage: Eukaryota > Metazoa > Arthropoda > Insecta > Hemiptera > Aphididae > Pemphigus > Pemphigus obesinymphae. Next base: position 2,605 of record JAIPRL010004186.1, read on the forward strand.
AACTTTTGACCGAAGAAAATAATTTTTTAACAAAGGGATCTAATTGGTCGTTAAAACAGATAGACGGAATCCAGCTTAGAACCGAACAAAATTAATTTAGTGGGAGGTGGGACATATATCATGTTAGTTAAACCGATAGAAAATAAAAAAAGCTATTATAAATATGAAATATAATGATAATAAATGCTTTAAATATGCAATATTAACAAAATATAATAAATGCGTGAACTAAAATATAATGAACATAAAAAATTCTAATTTCTTGAAAAAAAAGTGGTTTGAATTTTAATTTTATTGATTATCCGACTTCAATATTAAACAAGTTAAATAAATTGAACAAACTAATAATGTATCGATTAATATTTTTAGTAAAGATATAAAGAATCGAATTTACATTATTATATATTATATTATATATTTAATACCCTTTACACGTATGTACAAAAGAAAAAAAATCATTTAGATTTTTTTTCGGGGACAATAAACGGTTACATTTTTGCTATATTCATAATTTTTCTAGATTAATAAGAACACAAATTACTAAACACAAAAAAAAATTAATTATCGGTAAACGGTGTTTTACTACATTCAGTAGTCAACCCAATAAAATTAAACCTGGGGGCTATATCGAGTTGGAAAAGCATCAACAGATTTGTGGTAAGCATAAATTATGCAACCCAATAATGCCTGATGAAAAGGATAAGTTTACAGAATTTAAAAATGTTGCTAGATCTGATAGAATACCTATTATAATAATAATAGCAGATTTTGAATGTTTTAAAAAAAATATATATTTAATTTTGTAAAAATGAATACCACTATTACTCATAAACTAATAACTATGAGCTATGGGTTTTATGTACTAATTGATTATAACTTGATTCCATTGAAATTAATTAAATAATTTTAAATTTCACGAAAACCAATAATTTATAAAGGCAAAAAAGCTTCAAAACATTTTATTTTATCCATTATCGCTGTCGCTAAAAAAAATTTATGAATTTGTAAAATCAAAAGTATGTGAACTTTGTTCAAAGAGGTTTCATATGCTCAATCACGCTTATAAAGTTAGAGATCATTCACATTTCACCGGTAAATACAGACGGGCTTTATATTTAGACTGTAATTTTTCTACACAAAACCCGTCATTCATTCCAATTTTTTCCATAATTTAGTATACGATGTCACTTTATTGTACATGAACTAGGTTGCGATGAAACAGATATACGTGTTTTTCCTAATTCTAATGAGAAATACATTTCGTTCATCAAACAAATTGAAGGTAAATTTTATATTAAATTTATAGACACATTTAGATTCATGTCGGAATCATTAAGTAATCTAGCTAATAATCTATCTAAGGATTAAAGTAGATTAAGGAACTTTAAAATTTTTTCCGTTAGAAGCAATTAATTTAATTACTAGGAAAGGGGTTTTCCCCTATGAATATGTTGATAACTGGCAGAAACTGGAAGAATTAACATTACCACCTAAACCAGAATTTTTCAATTATTTAACAGATAGTGATATTAGGGATGATGATTATGTTCATGCACAAACAATTTGGAAAAAATTTAATATAAATATTTTAGGCGAATATTCTGATTTTTATTTACTTACAGATATTTTAATTCTTGCAGACATTTTCGAAAACTTTCGAGATCTTTGTCTAAAAACACTTAATTTAGATGATTCTTATTTCATGACTGCTCCAGGTTTAGAATTCGACGATATGCTAAAATATACTAAAGTTAAACTTGAACGAATACAAAATTATGAAGTGTTTTTAATGATAGAAAACGGTAATTTGTTACCAAAATTTTAATTACTCAAAAAAACTATCTAGTTCATTATAGAAATTTAAAACAAGCAATTTCTAATAGGTTAAATGTTATAAAAATTCACAGGATAATTAGGTTTGCTCAATCAAAATGGATGGCTCCCTATGCTGAATTATGCACACAAATGAAAGTTAAAGCAAGCAATGAATTTGAACGCCAGTTTTGGAAATTTTTAGTAAACAGGGTTTTCGGAAAATATATGGAGAATGTGTATATATGAGATATATAATATATATCATATATAATAATATATGAGAAATGTATATCGATTAAATTTACATCAAACGAAAAAATAGTGTTTTGATATATGTCCAAACCTAATTTTAAAGATCGAACGATATGTTCTAATAATTTAATGGCAATACATTTGCATAAAGATTCAATTAAATTTGATAAGCCTATTTATGTAGGATTTACAATCTTAGATATATCTAAAATTATTATGTATAATTTTCATTATAATTTAATGCAAAACATTTATGGTGAAAAAATATCATTGTTGTATACAGATACAGAATCGTTGATAAACAGTATTAAAACAGACAATTTCTTTGATGACTTGGAAAAAAACATTTTATAACCATTCGATACATCAAATTACCCTTTAAATCATGCTTGTTTTAACAATGGCCATAAAAATAAACTTGGATTTTTAAAGATGAATTAATAAGTCGGATAATGATCAAATTTACATCATTACGACTGAAACTATATGCATACGTCGTAGGTGGGGAAGAATATAAGAAAGCAAAAGGTGCAAAAAATACGTAATTAATAAACGTTTAACTGTTAATCACTATAATACCAATATCCAAAACTAGTGAGAAATCATCGCAAGAATTAGTTTGGGCCCGCCATGTATAAAACTCAAGTGATAGTGACGAATGAGTAATGTTGTAATATGAGCTTTGCTGGTAACAGAATGGAGTGCTTAGCATCTTCACTTACTGACGAAAACCGAAGTTGACCGCCCACGCGTATAAGTCCCTCTGGGTCAATGAAAGGTGCAAGTTGTACCAGTGAAGCTGGGGATATTATCTGATCGCCTTTTATTTGTTTAATAAGAGTTGAAAGTAGATGTTTTGGGTTATTTTTACGGTAGAGGTGAAAACGTAGTTTAGTTCCAAACGCGTAATCAGTCCTGTGGGACTAGACCTTTTCTGCGCAAGACGAATGAATCGAAAACAATAAGATATTACGCGCTGCATTTTGATGAGAAAAGAAAACTGTTGAAACGATTCAACGGAGTGAACAGTGTTTACTTGAAGAACAAGTGCTCGACTTGTTTTTGTTTCTGGTAAACAATCAATACCCATTGGACTGACAGTGGAATTCGGCCATTGTGCTTCTGGAAGAAGTAGAAACGCTGGACCGTTCCAGTGCAAGGTAGCGGTCAACATGATTGATGGTAACAGTCCGCGCGATGCGGGATCCTCAGGGTTTTCATGTGTGGAGATATGTGTCCATTTGCACCCGGTAATTAGGTTATGAATTTTGGCGACTATGTTGGTTACAAATATTTTAAATTGTTTTTAGTCCACTGTTAACCATGACAAAACAATGGTCGAGTTTGTCCATGTGGATACTTGATTAATTGGGATTTCAGCGCTTAATACAACATATAACCTTGCCAATAATTGGGCAAACAATAGAGCAGCGTATAGTCCAAGACGGGGAATAGACAAAGTCTCATCTACTTGACCACCTTTTAGAGGGGCGACTTTGGTCTTGGTGGCGAGAAAATATACTTTAATTTCACCATTCTGGTACTAAATCTGGTACTAAATCGATACGTAGATATTTTGAAATTTTTTTTAAATTTATAGGTTTTCAAAAATGTTTTTTTATTTAAATGTTTAAAGCTTGAATCGTACATTAAAATACTAGAACTAGACTGTGATAGAAAGAAATTACCAGATCGTAATTTTGTGCAAATTAAAAAACCTGAAGGAGGTGTTCGTAAAGTAAATATTCCAATGGAAAAAGGTGATAAATTATTAGTGGTGCAAACATTTGACTTGTCAGAAATTGAAGGAATATACTCTCAAGAAATTTAATTTTTTTATAGTATGAAATTTTTATAAATGTATTAATAAAAAATATTTATAGATGGAAATTGGCAGAGTTTTCATTACGTACAGTTATTAATAGCCATGACAAAAAAGAGAGAACACTATACTCTGCAGTGAACACCATCATAGATTCGATTATAGCATATATAACATCATTCACAGCTAATGATTAATATTTTTTATAATATTATTAATATTAAGCATTGATATTAACAATATTTATATTTTAGCTACTATTTTGTTGGCTACACTGTCATTCCGCCTTAACCGGAGGGCTGTGATGGTGCTGGAGGCAGTCTTTCGTGAGGTCCAGAGTCGAGCATTTCCGCTGCGAACCTTCAAGGGCTAACCAGCCGTCGCGTTGTAGTGCATAATATTTTAAAGTTGTTTGTTTTATTATAATATAATATACCTACTTATAGTAAAAGGTAAACTGTGTTTGACTTTCTGCCTACCCATCCATCATTCCTAACAATTTCATATATTATTTTTTAAATGTCTACACAATTTATTATGTTCTGTTTCAGAAAAAAATATTTGCTAATTGAAAATTATTATTGAATATTATTCATAAAAAAAAAAAAAACAATATTTTACTGATTTAATAAAAGAAAAATATATAATATTATCAATTATATTTTTATTACTTTTTAGAATATACAATATATATATATATATATAATACTAACATTCCAACAATATTTTTTATATATTATACAATAATATTATTGGCTTAAAATATAATATTATTAGAAAAACAAAAATACAATATATATTACACTTATACAATACTTACATTTTTATGTATTCTAAAACAATATTATCAATTTAAAATAAAAAAATATACCTATGCTATTATCAGAAAAAATAAAAAAATAATATATACTTATATAATATCAATATTTAAATAATATTTTTATATAATATTATTGAAACCGCTTTGATAAAAATAATATCATTGTATTAATATCAATCGTTTATTTGTACTACTGTTTTTTGCTCTGTGAGTACCATGTTGTTACTAAATAATATTCCTAAATACTCAAATAAAATAACTAAATAATATGTCTATTAGAGTAGTATTAATTAGGCTAAATAAAAGCTCTCTCACCATTTTTTTGTAAAATCGATAATTTTGTGTAAAATTTAGAAAAACCCATCGAAGTTTATGTTTTCGGAAAATGGTCCGGTTTTTAGTTTTTACCTGTATTTTCTTAAATTTTATAGTTTATTTTTTACACTTCTTTCTGCTGCATCGTCAACAATTTTTAATGATGATATAATTTGTTTAGCTTCTTTATAGTCGTCTAAATCTGGCCATGTATTTGGGTTGCTCGTAAAAAAATATAAGAAATTTTAAAGAGTTCAAATACTCTCTATGATTTATTCGTTAATAAGTCAAAAGGAAGATCTTTATTTAAAAAATGACGTAAGTCATCGAACTTTAAATTAAATTTTTTTTTCGATTCTTTATTTTCTTCTTCTTCATTGGTATTGCTTTGTTCTTTTCCTTCTAAAATGTTTTTCGCCCGACTGTCAAATATTGAAAACACGGCACATTCCTCATTTAAATACTATAAAAGGTTAATGAATTTTTTTATGGTGTCTTCTATTGTATCATTGTAGTTCATAAGTTTTTTAAAAATAATAAATCATTCATAGGTGCTGTAAATGGATTTGGTCCTATGATCCATGCTTGAATGTAGCATTTAGCTATAAAACAACATACTTCATCCAATGTTTACTCGATTTTTCGTGAAAGTAAAATAAATTTAATAAATAAAAAATACAACATCGTTATTAAACTGGAAATAAAATTTTCTAATAATTTTTTTTTAATATTCTGGTTGCCATGTTCATTTAACATAAACTTTATCATTTCGCGTTGGTTACTTTCGTTTATTATTCGTTACAAGACTCGGCCAATGTGAAGAATAGTTATTTTTTAATCGTTCGTGTAAGTTTGACTATATTATGTTGTCAGATTATCCTCCAAAACAATGGATTAACTTCGAGTATTTAGAACTCGGATTTGGTGTATGCTGTGGAATCGGAATATTAGCCGTGGCAATATTTAATGAGTTTTATGCAGACATACACAGTAACTCCATACTGACCAGCTCACCGGAACAAAACGAACAGCAATCGCAGCCTGCCGCTCATACCGTTGTACTAAAGTAGACGAATCATCATAATAGTGTGATTTTAATGATATTCCAATATTTTTCAGAACGAACCGATCATCCAAATTGACGTACACCATGATGCCGTGCTGACTAGCTCACCGGAACGAAACGATCAGCAATTGGAACCTGCCGTTCATACCATTGTACTTAAGTAGACAAATCGTCGTAATAGTGTCATTTTAATGATAATCCATTCGTGTTTTCCAGGACGAACCGATCATCCGAAATGATGAGAACGGACCACACCCAGATGTGTCTAACACCGGTAATTTATCGTATTCTGGAATAATATATTGCACATTATTGTATAAAATATATTAATAATCACGGTAATTTTTTTTTACTTGGAATAACGCGTAAAATTTCGCAAATGAGACCCAATTAATTTTTAGACAGTTCCTGTTGAATCGCAGCCATGTTGAAAATGTGTGTTAAATTTTTTTTAGCCAAGATACATTACTATTCAATTATATTGCGTTTTCTGGCTATGTTTAAGTAAAAATATTCTTTTCTCAATATACTTATCTAGATGACTATAATAGTATTGTACATTTATCGAATATTTAAAATTTTATATTATTATATTATGGTAATGTGCTTCATTAGCGTATCTTCAATATTCCTTGAACTTCAAATACTATAGAATGATTTTGTTACTGAATACTTAATAGAAAATACTGTCAACACTTCTGCTTGATACATCAAAGCCATGGGGTATTTTTATATATCGGTAGATTAAGGAAATTATGAATTATATATATATATAATTATCAAACATTATTCATCAACACTGGGCCAGATTAAGTTCATTAAAAACGGTCGATTACCGACAAACGTCTGTATTTACTTTTTGTAGACTTTTAGTGAACAACGAAATGCCGTGGATCGTATTGGATCAGTTCGAGATATCAGAAAAGATTGTTAGAATGATTCACACAAGATCGAAATGAAAAGTTAAGTTTGAGGAGAAGGAGTCAGAAGAGCTCAATAGGCTTAAGGCAAGGGGTGATTGCTTATCACCAGCCTTGTTAACTAGAATTAGTTGGTTATAAGGGAGGCCTTTAAAAGCAGGGGAAATTAAAGTAAGAGATGACTAACTACTTGTGGTGGTTGCATATGCAGATGATGTTTTAATGTTTATGGTGAATAATAAAGAAGACTTGAAGAAGACTACGAACGTGTTAAATTATTATTGAAAATTGTATTAACATAGGATTTTTTTCAAATTATTTTTGCAATGTATTTAAATATTTTTTAATAGTTATATTTAGATAATAAGCTTAATCGGGATCGAACTGGCCGTGGGTTCTTTGGGTTTAGATTACTTCTTGAGCGGTCGTTACCGCAACGTTAAGAAATTGGTTTTATTTATAAATGGTCAATGAAATATCGGTGCAGCCAAAAATCCAACCACACTGACCGCGAGTCACAAGAAAGAATTGAACTTTATAATTAAATCCTACAAACTACGGTATAGGGTGGTATTATATACCTACATTATAGAGTTTATTATATAATACCGTCATATAACTACAAAATAATGATAGTACCGATGTCATATACGAGTAGATTATAGGGATTATAGTCGGTTAGTATGTAGTCATAATTTATATTTACAATACATAATTTCGTTTTTTTTTCGATTTAAAAAATTATCGATATCCATTTTTTTCGGTTTCGGTTTTAACGTTCAATAAATATTATATACATATTCAATAACCTTGTCCGTTTTGAAAAAACAATTTATACCTTTGAATACCATTTTTCATTTTCTTCTATTTTGATTTTGTAAAAGTATTAACCGGTACATAATGCCGTTTTCAATACCAGTTGCGAGCCCTACAAAATTCACCGGGAGACATGTAATTTTATAATTTTTATTTTAAACAAATTATTTAAAAAAAATTATATCCTTCGTCCAATTAATATAATACGAATAAATTATTATATACTATTGTTTTAGTGATTGCTGCTGATCTATTTTCTTCGGAAGAAACCAATAGCACTGCATCTGCAACCGAGGACGTTAATTCCTTGAATGATAAAATGCATTCTACGGAAAGTAATTTATACGCACATATTATTCTGTACGATTATATACCATACATTAAATGGATTTTATTAATTTATATGTCTGTTATACTTATACAATATATTATCGAACACAACGCTATATCGTGAAAAACAATAATGATGTATATTATGAAATTTGAAAAAATATAGTGTATACTAAATAATTTATTGTGCATAATACAGGTGCAGTAATACTATTCGGTAGACTGAAACAACTCAAAGTGGACAACGATAAAATATGTAATTAAATTATTTTTGCGCTAAGCAAATTATCTAAAAAAAAAAGGTCTTAATGTTTCATGTATCGAATTAACGTGATAAATTAATATATACTATTAATAAATTATTGTATACTATTATTTTTAGTGATTCTCTATAATCCAATTTCTTCTGAGGAAATCAGCACCCCTGGATCTGCAATAGAGAAATTTATTTCCTCAACTACTAATATTCAGTCCACGAAAAGTAATTTATACAAATATATTATGATGTACGAATACCTACATAAAATTTAATTTATTAAGATGAAAATTCATTTATCTTTATCTAGAGGGTATAAAATTATTAATTAATTTTTATCTTTATCTATCGATAAAATGTAGTGTTGTTATCAATCTTCATCTTTATCATAATTCTAGATAATACTTTTTCGTTATCTAATTTGAACACAGTATATCACCCACCTTCCAAACAGGATCTGGTGCATATTTACAATAAGAACTTATCATGAAATAATTTGACAACTAATAGGATACAACATAAAATGATCTAGAATTGCTCTCTTAGCTAATCAACATAACGCAAATAATTGTTATATAATATTGTTTCAAGGAAACTTGGACGAATTACGTGGAGAAACCTACAGGATGAAACCTCCAGCAGAGGATGCTATTTCATCAAAAGTTTCGTCTGTGGAAAGTAATTTATACCAATATTTTATTTTTACGAGTTTTTACATGACTACACACAATATTATTAGATATCATAATATTATGTTCTATGCGAAATGGACTAGGATAATATGGACTGAAATTGGTGGACCTAAATTGTTTGTAGTGGTACAAGTAGAGTTTATTCTGCTATTTATGTGTATAAAATATATTAGTAACATTCTTATTTACTTGGAGTTATTTTAAGCCTAGTTGTACCGTATTTCAAGGTGGAGATGTCGAAAAATTCGAGGACCATTCCTCTACTACCTCTTTACCATGTCAATATCAGTCTATACTATCTTGATTGGTTATGTGAATTCAAATGTACATTATCATTTGTTATTCGTTTAGGAGAATGTCGTGAGCTTCGTGATAAATATGTCAAACTGAAAACACAGTATAAAATCATGGAAAGTAAATATCACGTCATAGTATTATTTTATCTCAGGCGGTTAAAATACTTTTATATTTCAATATACCTGTGGGTAGGAAGTCATTTGTGGGATGCAAAGAATTTAATAATTTATACATTTGCATACCAGGACTTAATTTTACAATCAATCAACTATGGTTTCTCTGAATCGAAAAAATTCTATAATTAAATCCAGCGGATATGATAACATTTAAAAATATTTTTCAAAATGGTTCTCTCTACTAAATAAAATAAAATTTAAAATTCTCCAATGCTGCGATCCTCTGAGAGATAATAATAATATAATAATAATAACTCTATATATATATAATATATATAATTAGGTACTTTTTTTATATTAATATAATTACGAATTAAGCATTATCTAATTTAGATTTTATTTTATGATAATAATTGAGATAAATGTTATTTTTAGAGTTTTTTTTTTCTTAAATGAAACCTTGCTGATTTTTTCCCTCAAAAATGTGTTATTTTGCATTACAACCATTTAATTCTTAGCAACTAAAGTTATTATAAGTTTATAGCTATATAATCTACAACAATTCTGAAGGTTAACAATGATTAATTCTTATCATGGAAAATAAAAACTTAAAGTTAAGGAAAATTTTTTCTTAAGACTGTTGGATTTTCCAATTTAGGCTAAATGTACTTTCAGTGATTCGATTTACATTTTGTGGAAAAATCAGAATACATTATCATTATTTACAATATTTTTTACTAGGATATACATATAATAATACATATATATATATATATAATAACATTTTAAATTTTTAAATCATTTTTTTTAAACTTAATTTTAAAGATTATTAAATTATAAAAATAAAAATACTTTTTCTAAATGACTATTTGCTTATAAATTCATAAGTGATCGAACATCAAGCATATCTAGGTAAACTAATTTTTCGATTTCATTGGTCTAAAAACGCAAAAAATACGGGTTGCTCCAACAGTCCATTTTTATATCTACACTGGAAATGTTTATTCCAGTTTAATCATCTAATCCTGTTGCTTAATGTGATAGTAATCTTTTCCATCTGGTATGAAAATAAGAATCAAATATATATACGAATTATTTAAGTTCAAGTTGTCGGTGAATCGGCTAGGTTCACCAACCGACGGGTAAGGTTAGATTAGAATGACCGTTAATGTCTCTTTTAAAGTAGGTCCCGTTTATTTCACTTTTTTTTTTTATTCTAACACCATTTTGATAACGTGTATAGTGCATACTGACATTAAAGTCAACATTTTTTTTTCTATAGATTTTGATAAAATTAGATATGATAGATAAAATGTATATACACCGAAAAAAATCCAAGTAAAGTTGCTACATTTTTATTATTTATGTAAAAGTTACTTCATTTTTGTTGTTTGCAGTTTTTCATGGAAATTTCTTAATTTTTGTGAAAAATTTACGTAAATTATTTAATTTTTAAAAAGATTAAAAAGGTTAACGCTTAAACAAATACGATTAAATTATAGAAGGGGGAGAGGAAATGTCCCGCATTGAAATTTTCTAAATATGGTCGCCCTAGGTTATTCAAGGAGAAAACATTACAAAACCATGATTGTAACCATCGACCTATTGAAGAGAATGATCTAGGGACGGCTCCAAGGGGGGGTGGCATTGAAGCCCCACAAGCCCGTATTTTTATATTAATTATTTTTTTGTTATAGTTTTCTGAAAATTTTGACTTAGGCTACCACCCCAACCATATCTCTGGAGCCACCCCTGGGATGGGGACCCATTCAGTCCTAAGGCATTAGATCATGATGAAATTAATCTACGCGGGTCTGTGTACGTTTAGGGGATATTAAAAACACGATAAGTGTGGAAATAAATCGAATAAATGCGAGTCGCACAGGACCGTCGATGTATGTGCACCATGACGAGGTCAACAGGCCGCCGATGGTTATAAAACACGAACACAATTACAATTATTATAAACCGCGTCACGCCATCCGGGATGACACCGATTCCGGTGTATCGCTGGAGAATATCTGTCGTTCCGACGATCGGCAAAACACGTCGACATCGTCCGGTTATTTGTCCATTCCAACGGTGGCACCAACACCGCCGCCGCTGCCGCCACCACCTCCGCCACCGCCACAGTCCAGTCCACAAATCTACCAGCGGATTCCAATAACTATGAGTTTGTTGAAAACAGTAAGATTGCAGTCGATAAACGAAGACCCAAAGAAAATAAAGAAACCCGACGGAATGCGTACGCTGACGAGGGCAGTCGGTCCTCTGTTCGCTTAGACGCGATATTGGTTTTCTATGCGATCGCGTTGCATTTCAGACAATATCAAATGTGACATAAATATCATCTTCTATGCGATGTTATTGAACATAAATGTTTAAAAAAAATATATATAATTTCTATAGTATCATTTTTACACAGTGATATAAAAAGATATCCACTCGACATTGATTTGTAATTGAGTTCAGATTTGTATGTATTTTAATTTTTTTTTTTTTTTTTTTTAGTTATGAAGGTTGACGGTTATTTTTAGCAGAGAGTGCTTAATAAGAAGTTTATAGTGCATATGTTTATAATGTATGTATGTAATGTTTATAATAAGTTTATAATGCAATAATGCATATTTGAAGAATTTTGCATATTTTCGAGTCATTAAAAAAAATATAGTTTTTAGACTTTTTGCTGTGACAAAATTGTGAAACTTTGGCTGGCCCGAGTATAATTCTGTATAAATCATAGCATTGTTTGGTATCTTTTCTAGATTTTAATCGAGGCGTTTTTCAAAATATGAAGTTTCGAACTCGATATGATGAAATAAAATTTCCATACTTTAAACATTTTAATTTTTTAATTTTAATTTAATTTTCAATAAATTAAGTCTTCTCTATACATATATTTATTCTTTTCACTTTTAATACGTGCGGGTTTTAGTTCCTCTTACTATTTGTTAAACCGTAGTGATTCACACCTATGTAGACCTGTTTGCGTACTCAGATATTGCGGAATTACTTCTCATTACTTGAAAGAAAATCTTGCCAAGTAAGTAAATTTTCTTATCTCAAATACAGTTGCATAGAGTTTTACATTAATTAGGTTGATGACTTCAAAAATTCAGAGACTTAAACGCCCGTTGACATTCATAACGAATACTGTAATTCTCACTTATAATCAGAGACTTTAATGCCCGTACATTTATCAACGAATTCTGTAACTTTCGCTTACATTATGTCTAATATAAACACACATTTCAATGCGGCTTCTTCTTCAAAAAATACTCATACGACTTCCCCAAAACACAGCCCATCTATTGAAAATGTCCTAAAGGCAATCTATTCACTTCGCCCTTCTCAAAACCAGTTGATCGCGAACCATAAGGCTCTTGGCGATGATTTAAAGTCACGCCTTTATTACGTACCGGTTTGATACGCTTATTGGCGAATTGGCGAATTTGCAAAACAAGTTCGATGGGCTTTGCACAAAAGTTCTTGCGCTTGAATCTAACGCCACTGATATTCCTCCATCAACCACCATATTTGATGTCATTCAATAGTTTTCTGAGCGGGACAGATGCAAGGCAAATGTTATTATTCATGGTTTGCCTGAGTTCTACTCCGATCTCGCATCTAAAATCTCCTATGAAAAAAGGACCTTGACTACTATTTTTACAGAAATTTCCCCTAATGAGCCAGTTGATTTCTAAATTATTCGTCTTGGGAGAACCATCTCCTCTTCACCACGTCCTACAAAAGTAATATTCAACTCTAATTCTGTCACTGCTCATGTATTGTCTTCATTTCGTTCCACTAAATCTCGTTCATCTACGTTTCAACCACATATCTCAATGGTTTGGGACAAAACTCGCCTTGAACGTGAAAAACTACGGCCATGTCACAGTGAGTTAGAAGTTCGTCAAAAAGCCGGTGAGTCTAATCTGACCATTGTATATCGTGACGGCGTCCCACGTGTCCTACAAAATCGCTCAAAAAACATCAAAGCCGATCGCCTCCACCTTCGAACTTGAACAATGAACCCATACCCACAAATCACTTTGGCTACTATCAAAACTGCCGGGGTTTGGGTACCAAACTCATTAACTTTAATTGTAATACCTCTTATTTCAAATTTGTGTTTATTGTTATTACTGAAACATGGGTTAATAATAACATCTTCTCTGGGGAACTCGGCCTTGTTAACTATAATGTATACAGATGCGATAGATCGTCTATATCTAGTTCCTGTAGTCGTAGTGGTGGTGTCCTCATTGGTGTGCGCAAAGATATCCTTTCTCTCTTATATCCACTGATGTCTTAAATATCGTACAACTATTTGTTCAATTTGAGCTTGGCAAAAATAAAGTTATCATTAACGGGGTTTACCTCCTTTCTAGTAGTCCCTTGGACGTGTACAAATCCTTTGCTGAGTCCATCGACTCTGTTGTGCAGTGTTATTCTAATAATACTATTTTGTGTTGTGGTGACCTTAATTTACCTGAAATATCTTGGTCTAATGACAACCATGGGTTAAATTACTCTTCGTCCTCTAACATACGTTTCCCATGTGTTCCCGAAGTTTTTGCTCTGCATGAATTCTCTCGGTGTAATTATATTTATAATGCTTCCAATTCCTCGCTTGATTTAGTTTTTAGTAATGTTAATTGTGTTTCTGCTAGTTTATCTAGTGAAGCTGCTGTCCTTGCTGATTCCTATCACCCACCTCTAGTCATATCTTACCATGGTCATTTTACTTATACTCCTTTTAATAATGCTCATTCTTTTTATAATTTTAAATATGCCGATTATAATAACATAAACAATTTTCTTTCGTTTTATGACTGGCCATCTACTTTCTCATCTCTTGATGTGGATATCACCACTAATGTATTTCTCGATGCTCTTCATTCCGTGGTACTTTCCTTCGTTCCCAAATCCACGTTTCGAAGTTTTTGTTTTCCTTGCTGGTACACTAAATAACTGAAGAATTTGGTCTTTATGAAAAAAATTGCTCATAAGAAATATAAGATTTCTATGTGTCCTGTGGACTACCATAACTTCTCCCCTCTTCGTGCAAAATTTAAATTCTTATCAAAAAGATGTTTTCGCAGTTATATTAACGGAGTAGAAACTGACTTTAAATATGATCCTCGTTCATTTTATAAATTCGTTCGTAAAAATCGATCGACTGGCTCTATACCTAACACCGTTACACTTAATGGTTTACCTAGCAAGATATTTCAGAAGCCACCAACATGTTCTTTAATCATTTTTCCTCGACTTACACTGCCCATAGCACTCCACGTTCATCATCTAGTGTAGATATACTACATATACTACAATTCTTACTACCCTTCTAGGTTTATTTCACTTTAGATGACATCTTAAATGAATTATCTGCTCTACGCAGTATCATATCAGTGGGCCCGGACGGCCTATCTGGTGTATTCTTATTCAGCGTCATACAATCGTTGGGCCATTGTGGTTGCTATTTAGGAAATCATTAAATGAAGGTTTTTATCCTACAATTTTCAAGCTCTGCTCCATCACTCCGATTTTAAAATCTAGTGTTGCTTCAATGATTGAATATTATAGACCGCTGCCATTACATTCTCCGGGGTTAGCTCGACGTTGAGGGAAACCTCCAGTTCACGTCTAGGTTCCCACCACCTGTCACAGTGAAAGACCGTATGTTCCACATCGTCTAGTGGATGCTGGCAATAGACGCAGTCCTCGTCGTTCCTCTTCTTGAATCGCTGGAGGTACGTATTGAAGTATCCATGTCCCGTTAAGAATTGGGTTATGTGGAAGTTGACCTGCCCGTATTTCCTTTCCGTCCATAGCTGGATATTAGGGATTAACCTATAGGTCCATCGTCCGTTTGTTGCTGCAACCCATTTTTCCTGCCACCTCGCCTTAGAATAGATCCTAGCATCCTGCTTGGCTTGGTCCACCGCTATCTCGTTCCTTCTGGCTCGTTCGACTAGCGTTCTTTCCGTGTCAAACAGATGTATCGGAAGTATCCCCGCTACCACCATTGCAGCTTCATTCGACACAGTCCTGTATGCGCTAGCAGTCCTCAGGGCCATCTTCCTTTGCGGAGATGCTAGCGTTTTCCTATAACACTCGTAGGTAAGTGCACCATTCCAGATCGGCGCCGCGTACACCAGCTGTGAATCGACCACTGTGGCCAGAAGCTTCCTTTAGCTGGGTGATGGCCCGCCAACATTCGGCATAACCTGGTTTTTTCTGCCTTGTTGTTTGCCTCGATGATGTGCTTGCGGAACCCAAGCACAGAGCTCAGTTCCACATCCATTTACCTGATGCTGTCCTTCAGCTCGATGCCCATGCCATTCATTTCAAAAGATGGTCTCACATATCCTCTTTTGGTTGTCAGCATGACTGCTGCTGATTTGCTGATAGATATGGTCAGTCCTTGGTTATGCATCCACTGCGCGACCATATCCAGAGCGTTATTCATAGCTTTCTCAAGCAGCCAGGTGGTATGCCCTGTGGCAATGATTGCTACATCATCGGCAAAACAGACCATGTGGACACCCTGAGGAAATTCCAACATCATGAGTCCGTAGTAGAATATATTCCAGAGCACCGGTCCAATCACCGACCCCTGTGGAACACCTGCAGTGACAGCACGCCGTCCTTCCTCGGTGATAATGCATCTCTGTGCGAAAAACGACCTTATAATTCGCGTTATGTAGCCCGGAAACCTTTTCTGTATAAGTACTGCATCAATCTTCTCCCAGGGCGCCGTGTTGAATGCATTTGCTACGTCCAATGAAGCCAATGCGCATAGTTTGCGATTGTACAGTTGGCCTGTACCTGCGTGTTTAACTATGCTCATGACCCTTTCTATTGCCTGGATCGTGGATCTCCCCTTCATGAACCCGAATTGATGTTCAGATATGCCGTCTGCATGTTGAGATAAGTGTCCGTGTATTCTGATCTTTATCAGCCTTTCGAAAAGTTTTCCCACAGAATTAACCAAACACAATGGCCTATATGACGATGGCTGATCCAGAAGATTGGTTCCCTTTCGGAGTAGCACGAGCAGCGCTACTTTCCAGCTCTTAAAGAAGTAATCTTTCTTTAAGTAATAGTTGAAAATCAGCAGTAGTAGGGCCGGACGCTTCCTAATTATTACTCTTATAACTTCGTCTGGCGCTCCGTCGGGACCCGGAGCTTACCCTCTTGGTAGGCTGACGTCTGCGTTGGCCAGTTCTTCCAATTTGAATAAATTTATGTCCGGTACTTGTGTGGTGGCCGTAGGGTACATCGGTGGTTGGTACTGTGGGAATAGGCCATCGATGATTGTTTGAAGTCGGCCCGGAAGCTTGAGACCAGGGATAGGACATCTACCGATCAGTTTTTTTGCAATGATTCTATAAAGAAGCCCCCAGGGATCATTATCCACTTGTCTGCAAAGGTCCTTCCAGCTACTCTCTTGGCTGCTTCGGATTTCAAACCTAAGCGCCCTGGACGCCTCTCTAGCTGTCTGATGCGCCTCAAGGCATTCATTCGCTCCTTTGCGTTTGCGCGCTATCTGGTATGCCTTCCTGGCTTTAAAACTAGCTTTCCTGAGTGAAGATATTTGATCCGACCACCAATGCACAGGCTACCTGTGTTCAAGAAATTTCTTTCTAGGCATGCAGCTGTCGTACCCCTTTTCTAGGAACGTCGCTAGCTCATCCTTACCGAACACTTTTTGTTCCGCTGGGAGAGCATATGACTGAAGGTAATTAACTAATTTTCCTCTGTCCATACGCCTCCAGCACCAGCCTGTAAGGCTGGAGAGGGTATGTTGGTGCTGCTCCACTCAAAGCGAAGAAAATAGGGTTGTGATCGCTTGCAATGTTTTCTTCCAGCACTTTCCACTCATTGATCTGCCTTATGGTACTAGGAGATGCAAGTGTCACGTCTATATGCGAGGCGTGTCCACCCCGCTCGTAGGTAGGAGCATCACCTTGATTCCTAACAATTAGGCCAAGTGAGGATATCATATCCATTAGGGCCTCACCTTTTGGGCACGTGCTAGGAGAGCCGCAACTGGGGGAATGGGCATTAAAGTCGCCAGCTACGATAACGTAATTAACGTTCGTAATAACGAACACGTCAATGGCCCCTGCCAAACGCTGTCTTCAATATGGTTCAGGTAGGTTTTGTAGTAATGCCTCCTACTTGATGAGAAATAGTAACTGAAGATGCGAAGGCCCGAAGTGTCGACCCATACGTACCCGTGACCTTGCCCACTACGGGTGACTTCTATGTCTGGTGCCAGGTAAAGACAGCATGAGGAGTCGCTACTGCAAAACCAGTCGTCGTTATCTGGAATTCGGTTCTGCTTGCTTATAATAACTATATCCGCCTGTGTTTTATACATTGTTTGCATGAGTAATGCTTGGGCCCCTTGGCCCTGTTGAGGTTAGCTTGTATAACCTTAATCATTTCTCTGAATCGCACCTTGTGTTTCCCTGTCCAGGGGGTGTCACGGTGTTGTTTGCACCTTTCTTGGACATGGGCTCCTTATTTTTCAATCTCCCGTTTGCAATCTCCTGCCGGAACGCAAGCGCCTCTTCGTAGCCGGCTCCGCACCCTTTGGCAAAATAACCCTCCTTGCCGCGTCGGCGACACTCCTTGCTTCTGTCCGGACAGCAACAGTCTTTGGCCACATGTCCTGAGGCTAGGCACCGGAAGCAACGAGCCAGTCTTTGCCCTTCCCTGACTCTGGAGTAGACTAAACCCACCCGAATGCGCCCTTTTCCCAACAGACTGCTGGCTAGCCCTTTCAAGATGAGCACATTAGCCGCCTGTGCACAACCGTAAGTTTTTCTGATGTTCAGAACTTTAATGTCATCGACACTCGTATTATATTCCCTGTTAAATGCTTCAGCGATGTCTTCACCAGTAGTAACGCCGTCTAGATTCATCAATTCCACCAAGTTGCTGTCCTTTCTAGCGTTGCTAGATCATCGCCAGATCTCGTTTTGCCCTTGCTGGCGTCCATCGCCTTGGCCAAAGCGCCTGTCCTAGGACCCGTGGACCCCGGAGGGGAACTCATGGCAAGGGTGAGGCCCAGCGACTTTTGCCCCCTTTGTTGCTACGAAGAGTTCCTGTCAGCCGGGTGCTCGCGGTGTCCGTCAAATCCGGAGGTATCAACAGAGCACACGTGGACGTGTCTGGCCGACCCCTCGAGGTCGCGGACCCCTGTCGGTGCTCTAGCCTTAGCAGGTCACCTGTCACAGACGGGGGAGACGAACCTATCCGCTGTGGACTTACGGGCTGTTCCTGGTGGTCGGGTGATCCAAAATTTCAATAGCCCTATATAGGAGCTTTGCCCTATGGTAGAGAAGGGCCCTGTGTGGGTAGCCCTACGCAGTGGAACTCTCTTGTTTTAGTGCCTTTTGACCGGTTGCTCTAGTCCCACCCGTTCGAGAGATATTCACGATTGAAAAAATTCTGGTGAATAAACTCTAAGTCCCGAAGGGGGGGTCGGGTCTCGGGTACGCAAAGACGCGTTTTAAGGCGGGAGAAACGAAATCCGAAGGAATTTTCGAAAACCTTTCACTTAAAAATTTAAAACTTAAAAAGTTCCCCCGTAGCGGCACGCCGTACATTTGTTTTTAAACGGCTATTATTAAGACAGTTTCGCTGTCTTAATTTTCACGCGCTATCGGCGCTGCGGTCGAGAGCTCGCAGCTCTGCTCGACTGTTGACTGGCACGAACAATAATAATAATAAACATTTCATAGTACCTATTACGAAAAAATAACCATAATCAACAATAACGGTTTTTTGTTGATTTTATGTAAATTTTCAAAAGTTATAATTTTTTTTTTTATATATTATATTAAGTATTATTACTTATTTTATTTATTTTACATATATCAACGAGTAAAAATCCTTTTTTAAACATAATAAAACATGCTTTTTTAAAAATTAGAATTTAATATTAATAAAAATAAAAAGTTATAAATATAAAAAGATATACTCGTAGGTAGATATTTCAATAGGGCAATATTAATATATAGTTATGGTGATATATGCTGGATATAATTCTTAAATTGAAATTATGTAAGATCTGATTTTTTATTAATTTTTTTATTTCATTAGATTTTAATGATTAGAGCTTAATGCGTTTATCGAAAATATCCAAAAATCAAATAAAGACTTCTTCAAATTAACATCCTAACCATATTTGCTACTAAAATATGGGATCACTTACACTTCTCAAGTTGTTTCCAGAAAAAAAAATATATAAACATCAATATAAGGCCCTCTAACTCCATCGCTAAACTCAAAATTAAAAATATATTTTAGTACACTAATAATTTTTAAAAAGTGAATATATTTTTTTTAAATATGTAAACCAATTATACCATTTTCGAATGTGAGGGGTGAGGGTGAACAAACATGAATTTCATCATTACTATATAGTATAATGCAAGTAGGATAATTTGTTCTGGCACATACCTCTATCCTATAGCTCCACTGGCGCCGATGAATGGTGCTATACTAATCCTAAAGCTCCAAAGGCCACTGGGTCTGAGGCACTTGCCTGAATCTGGCCCTTATATGGGTCTGGAACCATTTCCTGGGTCTGGGACACTAGCCTGAACCTAGATCTAGTATTTCGCAGCTTACTACTATTAAACCACTAATCCTCTCTCTTTAAATTATCTTTTGTATACTGTTGTTTAAGTACAACTAATATTTCACTTTAATTTAATATAAATATTTTTTTTATATATACATGTTTTTTTTTTTGATCGTGTGTGATTCGAATGACCACACAAAATGTAACATTTCCTGTGATTTATTACGATTAAAATACCTTATACTTATAATCATAAAGACCTATTATCCAAGTATATGTATCGAATTATATATATTGTTAAGGACCACATATATCCGAGAAGAAATCATATGAGTATACTATTAAAACCCTTATTACCAAGTACTTTTTATATTGTTATATTTTAACAATAGAAACAGTGGTATGTATTATATGTAAGGTACATTATTAATATTTTTTTTCATCGGTTCGTTTCGATCCCGTTTAACAATAAGGAAGTTTTAACAATATATATTTGGGACAAATAACTATCAACTCTTACATGTAATTCCGATTACCTTTTAATAATAGGAAAGTCATTCAAGTGTCGTTTATTTGATTTCGTATCAGCAGAGGCGACAGGTATACAAATCTATAAGAGGTGGAACTGCACCCTGAAGGTATCGAACTCGATGACCAACGATCAGTTGTGTCATTTACTCTTAAAGTGACCATACTTATTATCAGTTTTCACTCTACAGCCTTTCATTACTTTAACATTTTTTAAGATGTTTCCTTGTGACATTTGTTTTAACAATTTAAAGTAAAACGTAATATGTTGAGATATATTAAGTCTCGGCATGAAAATGTTAAATTTAATAGCGAGGTGTGCCTAAAATCATACACACGTAAGTACAATTTAACACATTAGAGATGAGCATGGCGAAAATAATATTCAACTAGAACCAACACTGCCTCCTGAAAATGAAGATTTGTGGGGAGATGAAGAAGAGCTTATTCAAGTATTAAATGAATTCGAAAACTCAGGTAAGATATTTATATAATATTTTTAATTACTAAATAGGATTTTTTCTGTGATAGGTTGTATATTATTAAATTTTTGAATTTACATTTTTTCTTGCTCGTTATAATATTAATAAAAAATCGAATTTGTATTTTTATATTATTAAAACATAGAAAAAAAATTGTATATATATATAGATATATATTTAAATTTCTTGCTTGCTAGGTCTGTTTTTTTTTTTCTTATTTTTACAGAGACTTCTACAGCACGTAAATAAGTAAGTGACCATTCTGTTAATGCAGCTAAATAAAAAAAGACTCGTTTAAATGTATTTAGGATACCTGGGTTCAATAAAATAGGCTCACTCGGAGAGATAGCCTAGTACTACAAAAAAATATTAATAATAATTTTAATTATGATTTTTTGAAGTCGGTGAATTTTGAGTTAATTTAAAAGTTACGCGATTATTTATATGTTTATCCGATAAAATATAACCTTAAATTAGAATCAAACTATAATCTTCCAAATGTAGAAAATTGGTTAAAAAATTGGTCTTTCAAAACATCTGCCAGAGAGATTATGGCAGATTCTGATATTCATATTATAGTGGACGAAGATTTTACAAATCTACATATGGGAGAAGAATCTTATGTAAGGAAGTGGAACGGATTTACTCTAAAGTGTATCGATGGTCTGCTTTTAGGTATATATCAGTATTCTCTTATAGGTGGGTCTTCTTTTATTTCGATACCATTAGATATCCAAAAGAAAAAAGCCATAATCAATCCTTTTAATAAGAATAATAACTGTTTTAAGTGGGCCATTTTGGTTAGACATGTTTCTGGTCAAAATAAACATCGTGTGGAAGAAAAATATATACAGAAGGAATATCACTATAATTTCGGCGGATTATCATATCCGACACCTATACAATAATTCTAAGGTGTCAGTTAATATATATATATACGGGTTAAAAAAATTTTTCAACCACCGTCAAAATTCCCCACACATCAGGTTTACACACTTGAATGAAAAACTAGAGCATTTCGATCTTCTTTACGTATCCAATAACGGAAAATCGTAATACATATATCGCTAATTTTTTTAGACTTGTTCGTTCTCAGATAACGTCTCACACGGGGAAATTATTCATATTTAAGTGATGTTTTACTAGATTCGATTAGCAAAAAAAAATTAAATTAAGTGGACAAGGAGCTCTTGATAACATAAATTAATATGTGGTTGACATAAACCTGTATTACCTATTATGCCTAAAGAAGGAGAACATCTAAAGTTTGAAGCATGGTGTAAGATCCAGAAACATCCAATCGTATTATATTCGGATTTCAAAGTTTTACTCATGCAATTTTTGGAGATAAGATAGAAAAGAGATACCGATACTACTACTTTCCACAAACATAATCGATGAGGTATGGTTTGACTATAGTTGCATCGGAGAACGTATCCATAGAGCTTCTTGAGAAATATGATATTCCTCAAAAACCCATAATATTCCGGGGATGTGAGACAACCATCTCTCTGGTAAATTTCGACAAACCATATGCAGCGCATGTAATATAAAACTTCAATTGCCGAATTTTATTCCATGCTTTATTCATAATTTATGGAACTATAATGCTCATTTCATTGTACAAGAGCTAGGTTTCGGTGAAAAAGTTATAACGGTAATACCCAACAGTGAAGAGAAATAAATTTCCTTTTCGAAATATGTTTCTAATACCTTCACTATAAGATTTATCGACACCTTCAGGTATATGACCTCAAGCCTGTCGACATTAGCCAACAACCTAGTTAACGACGATCTGTCAAAGTTCCGAGAAACTGCCAACATTTTTACTCGCACGGATTTGCCTCTTGTCACTCAAAAATGCGTATATCCGTATGAGTATACAGATAGTTGGACTAGGTTAGAAGAAACAAGATTACCGTCGAAGGCAGATTTTTATAGTACTTTGTGTGAAACGGATATTGATGAGGATGACTAAGAGCACGCGAAGAAGGTGTGGATACATTTCGGCTGCAGAACACTCGGTGAATACACCGATTTGTACTTATAAGTCGATATTTTGCTGTTGACCGATATTTTCGAGAATTTCAGGGATATTTGTTTAAAAACATAAAACATAGACCCTTTATTCTATTATACTTTTCCGGGTCTAAGTTTTGACAGTATGTTGAAATTTACGTCCATGAAACTCGAACTCCTATCCTACTACGATATGATGGTCATGATCGAAAAAGGTAAAAATTATAATAATAATAAAAATAATAAAAATTATTTATATTTATTTATTTATAGGTATCGCGATGGGCTGACGCAAGCAAGTATGCGTTATGCGAAGGCAAATAATCAGAAAACACCTGATTATGTCCCAAGTAAGCCAAAGTCGTGGATAATTTACCAAGATTGTTAGTATTTGTATATAAATATCTTATTTTCTTGAATATATATATAATTAATTAATTATCAGGCAATTATTTGTATGGATGGGCACTGTCCCAGTACATGCTGGTACATGGTGGTTTTAAGTGGGTTGAACCAACATTAGATGGACTCGACGCAATGACTGGAACTTTAGATGTAAGGCGACTTTATAAAATAGATATAACTTATCCAAAAGCCTTTCACAACATGCACAACAACCTTTCTTTCTTGCCACATAATGATATACCATAGAACTCTAAAATTAGTAAGCTTATGGCAAAGCTAAAGGGATAGAACCCGGTATGTTATACACTATCAAAACTTGAAACAGGCTAAAAGTCGAGAAAGTAAATATATATTAATTATTATTATTATTATTATTATTATTATTATTATTATTATTATTATTATTATTATAATTATTATATTAACAGGTTCATAGAGTGTTGGAGTTTCATCAGTCTCTATGGTTAGCGCAATACATCAGCTTAAACACAGAACTTCGGAAAAAATCAGTAAATGATTTTGAAAAAGATTTTTTCAAGTTAATGAATAATGCCGTTTTTGTACGTTATTTTTTTTATTTAGTTTATTGTATTATGTTACTTTTCATATAATATATTTGTTCGCATGGAGAACCTTCGTCAACGTATCAAAATGCAACTCGTAGTATGTCCGCGAAGAATACAAAAATTAATTAACAAACCCACTTTCAAACACGCCATCAGATATGATGATAACCTATCAGACATTTTCATAGAAAATAAAGTCATGTTTTGCAAGCCCGTATATATTGGGTTCGTCGTACTTTAAGTCAGTAAGACTCTCATGTATGATTACCATAAGTAATTTGTATTCCATACTTTGCCATTAAAGTACCAAATTTTATGTTGTAAAATTATTTTCCGTTATCGAGTTATAATAATTTAGGTGATTGATAAATTAATATTTTAGACATCGCATTAGAAATTTTGATAGCCGATTTAGATTTTTGGGATGGCCCACAAGAATTTGGTAAAACAGTCAATCATACATAATATATATTTGAATCTTTTATTGTTTTTTTTTTTTTAATACGGTAATATTTCAACTAAGACAGCTTGCCATAAATCATTTTTTCCGTAAACATTGACTATATGTCTGGCATAATTTTTTCGTGATGGTTTATGAAGTTCAAACGTTATATCCCGTCTAGACATTGAGAATTCTTTTTATTAGCCCTGCTTTGTATAATTCTTCAAAGATCGATAATATTTCGCTGCTAACCGAATTATTACCTGCAGTTTGAGGTGCTAATAGTAATCGCAATCTGTCTACAAGATCATTAGGGCCACTTACACATATGCATATAGATAGGTACATGTAAATATAAAAATAAATATCAAAATGATGTAGATTATTAAGAAAAATATATTATGTACTTACAGAAAGTATTTTGATAATCCTCGAGAAAGAAATTTGAAACTATTAGTCTGCAGAGGAAAATGTAATTATTAATGTAACATAGGGACGTTCAAAGGGATAATATAATACTATGTACTCACCGATATTAATAAGTTCTTAAATTTCTACACATAAATATTTAAATCGAGTAAAACACTACAGACGCCATAAAAGATACATAGACTATGATAATATAATTAACGGCCGATATTATTATATATAATATGCGAGAATATGATTTTACAATATAATCAATCATTAAGTGCCTGAGTATTCTTTTCTATGCTGCCGCATGATAAAATTATGATAATACCGCACAATATATATAATCACGTGCTATTGACACCATAGAACAATGACACCGAGTCGTGGCGGCGGCAGCCTACGACTACTAGCGATTCAACGTTTTCCGATCATACTAATCGGATGATCACAGCGCTTTACAGTGAATTCCGATTTTTCTTGCGCACCTCGTTTTATATTGCTGTGAACTATCTATACTATATATAATCAATGGTAAAACACACACATACACACGCACATATTTACCCTCGTCGGCGATGCCGCAACGGATGATAACGAGACCGCCCGGGTGTTGCAGTGCTACCAACGGAGACGGACGATCGGCCGTTTCGACATATAGATTGCGCAGTGGCCGCAAATAACTTGTTACCCAACATTATTATTATTATTATTATATTTTTATTACAATTTTATTCATTGAAAATTTTTTTAAATTTTTAATTTCTTAATTAATTAATAAATTATACCTCGTACCTACGTTATTACCGAATATATTTATTTTATATAAATGTATAACATGATTTAAACTTACTTCATTTATACTATTCTCATCATCACTTTCAAGATTAGAACGTGAATTTCGAGGAATATCTTGGTCGTCTAAAAAAATTAACATTTTGTAGTACCACAATTTCGGCTCATAAATTTCATCTGCTCCTGATCCTGTCCTCATCGATTCTTTAACTTTTTTCAACTCTTTCCGGTAGCTACTTCTTAAGTTGTTTATTTTTTTGACTGTAGTTGATTTTGTCGCGGAAGAATCTATTTCTTTTAACTTATCGGTTAATAATTTATATGCCGCGTCTCTTTTCCATTTATCGTGATATTCCTTCGATTTTATTTTCCACAAGCAACTTTGACTTTCATAAATGCTGATGAATTCCTCGAGGCATTGAGATTCTTTCTCTCTAGACATATTAAAAAAAATTGCACACAAAACCTTATGAAATACAAAGTATAAAATTTATTTACAATTTTAACCGCACGTGGTATCACCACGTGGTATGATTGTATGATTGAATGTGCTGTGAATATGAAATCTATATTTAGCCGGTCAGCCGGTACCACACACGCTACGATACGCCTGCGCAGTCCTTCAGTCGGCCGGATGGACGAATGTGTTTTCATATTTGATCCGGCCGCCTGTGCAGTCCAAACTGTGCAGGCGGCCTCCTCACACACACGTTCCGGCGGCCGGATACAGTCGTAACTGCGCAGGCAGACCGGACCGGCCGGCCGGAACGTGTGTGGCTACCTTAAGTATAACAACCTTATTTGCATTTCTAAAAATGTTTTTAATGTAAACGATATTTTTATTTTACGCTTATGAAAACAACTGGGAAAATCAAAAGAGATCTTTTGAAATTATTATCTAGAACACATTTTTGATTAAAAAAGCTTTTCATTCCAAGACCCATTATCAACTCCTTGAACCCAAAAAGTCGTTTCTGAAAATTTAAAATATTAAATTAAAATTATTGTAAAATCAATAGATTTTTTACTCCACTCAAAATCTAAAACACATGGTTGTAATACCAATATTACATTTAAAAAAAAAAACTCAATTATTTCGTATTAAAGATTACGAAGTGGTAGGCAGTATTATTTCAATGTAATTAAATAACATTATTCAATTCTATAAATATATTTAAGATTAGTAATATAGTTAATACAAATATCTGTAAAAAAATATGAAATAATAATAATAGTAAAATATAATATATATGTATATAAAATTATAGTTTAGAGCTGTTAGCTTTCAGTCATGATGGTATTTAAAAAAGTATAAAAGTTAACTGAAATAATATAAAGTACAAATTAAATTAGTAAACTATATAATATAATTTAATCGTTATAAACTAGGTGCACTAAAAGAAAGAAAAATGGATTTATTAAAAACATTAAACCTAAATAGTATAAATTATCATTTTTGCATTAATAGTGGTGTTTTCCGTATATCTTTTTGAACTACTTTGTAAATCATCATATATTTCTCATTGCCTAGTGTTCTTTCGGAAACAGTATGAATTATAGTGGCCAATACTGCCCACATTAATATTGGATGGTTTTATTAAATTAATTGCACATCGGATTGAATACGCTTGTCGTTTTATTTTAAGACATTTTGGTATATCTTTAAGGCTTATCTGAATCCCTGAAACATAAACTTTTTCGCTGCTAATGAGTGAACTATTAATTGTTGTATCTGTGGTTGGAATTCTTGGAAAGTCAATATTTGGTGTTGTCATTATAAAGATGTGGTTTCATAAAGGTATGGTTTTATATAACATTAATTCGTAGCTGTTAACTAAAGGTATTTCCATAATAAAAATCAGTACATTCTGTATATAAACTACATTTGTTGTAATAAGCCGTAGCAATTCTTTTACTCCTGAATTATCTAAATCAATAGATACCCTCCCCTGTAGACAGTTGAGTTTTATTTCTTTTAACTGACTTTTAAAGGTTTTTATATCTACTATACTAGAATGAACGAGTCATATTTATAATATTTACTAAATTTTCTGTTTCGAATGCATACTGTGTTAGAATTATGTTTAGTAACGATATTCTTTCTTCTAATGCTGTTTTGAAATTTAAAATTAATAATTCCAGTTTTTCTATTTGTAGTTCACGGAGTAAATAATTATATTTGTCAACTGAATTTAGTTGATTTTTTTCTATTTTTGATGAATGATGATGTGATGAGTGATGAATGTACGTTAGATACAATTGACTGCATGATTTGTGTTTGTATCTCGGTTAACTGAGAAATATGTGAATTAGAGGTTTCGAGTTCTTCTATTTTATTATAAAAATATTCCGCATCGGTGTCGTCATAAACACCGAAGAGAACATTAGCTACTCTACCAATTAAATTCACCAAACCTCTTTTGGTACGATAATAACTTGTAGGTTTCTGAATGATTTTTATTACATGGTCTCTATTGTTATTAATTTCTGATAAAAAATTGTAATCCTGGTATTTATATTGCAAACAAAGTTGTTCGACAAAACCTATTTTTGGTGTTTTTCCTATCTCGCAGGATTCCCCAATTTGTTTTACAATATTGCCGATTTGATTATATTTTTCATTATAATTTGAAATATTAACGTAAGTAAGAAGACACCAATGTGAATTGACCATACACAAATAATTAATTGTGTAGAAATAGATTCCTGATGGATTGTATATAGGAGTTATGTTGAATTGGTTTGCTTTTGTTTTCCCAGAAGCAATCCTGAAAAGAGAAATACCAAAAAAATTGAAAAGAGAATAGAAAAGAAAATATATATGTATATACTATGTACGAATAATAAATTAGATAAATGAATTTATATATATACAAAACCTGTGTTATCTAATTTTTAACTATTACGTGTTAGTTTGCGAGTTTAATTTCGTTTTTATATATTTTAACTTCTTTTCTACCTCATTGAATGGTAATATTTTCATTGTTGTGTAATTGTATCACACTATAAGGACCCACCCACTTTGGTCCTAACTTCCCTTTTTGTTGGTGATTCTTCACCCAAACTTGATCTCCAACTTTTATATGTATATTTTGCTGTCCTTGATCGTATTTTTTTTTATTTTTCCTTCTTATTTATTATATTATCCTTAGCCGTCTTGTATGTTTCATGAAGTTTTTGCTTTAATTCGTATGTGTAGTCTTCATAATTATACCTCGCATGAGGAGCTCGGCTCAAAGTGTGAAGTACTACCACAGGAAAACCGTAAACGAGCTTATATGATTGATGACTGGTCGTTGTGTGCACCGTTGTATTGTATACAAACATGGCAAAAGGCACATGGTCGTCCCAATCTGTCTGTTTCTTATCAATGTAATGCCACAAATTTTCCACCAACGTACGGTGAGAGGCTGCCATTGGATTGAGGGTGACGGGGTAGTGTTCATTTTCTTTATCTGCAGTAGCCTACAACATTCTTTAAAAATATTGCTCATGAATTCTGTCCCACAATCTGTGACAATTGATTCCGGTATACCATGTTGACATATAAATGCTTTGACAAATGCTTTTACCACCGAGTTTGAATCATGAGTTATTAACGGAAATACTGCTGAAAACTTGGTCAAGTCGTTCTATATATAATATATATAAGATATGGGTAGGTCAGATCCCACTCGTCCCTGTGAGAGGACAGCCCCGATAGCGGAGTTTGATGCGTCGGTGGTGATCAGAAATGACCTTGTAAAATCTGGATGCTGAAGTAATGGCTCCGTGGTGAGGATTTCCTTCAGTTGTTCAAAAGAATTTTGACAAATGTCCGACCACTCAAACCTGGCTTCCTTCTTGAATAGCGAGGTGAGTAGTTTGGATATTTGACTAAAGTCTTTGACAAATTTTCTGTAATAGCCGGCGAGTCCTAGAAAGGATTTAACTTCCTTCGGGTTTCACGGAACTGGAAAATTTGTTAAACACGCTGTTTTTTTGGATCTGGTCTTATCCCATCTTCTGATATGATATGTCCCAGATAGTTTACTTCTCGTCACATAAACTCGCACTTTGTAGGTTGTAATTTAAGGTTATATTGTCTTAGACGGTCAAATACTTCTCTTAAGCGTTCTTCGTGTTCTTGTACCAACGTAACTATGATTATGATGTCCAAGTACACAAAATCTCGAAAGCCATTTACACCCATCAGCACTCGATTTACATAGAAGGAGTACCGACGAACCTGGTTGATGTTCGTTTTGACGAGAATCTGCTTTCTTTTTCTTGAAACAATCATCTCTGACATGTCCCTTAGCTTTACAATAAGAACATGATTTTTTCTGAACGGATTTTTTTCGTTGTAAATTACTTATTTTTCGATCTGTTTCTTGTTTTTGCTTAAAGTGTTTAGAAAATCGACATTGGATAGTATCATGGTTGTGTCTATGACATATGTTACAATATTTTTTTCTACTTGTATTCCCTGGTTTATTACCATAATGAAATAAACGTCTGGCCTCTTTATTTGATTCCAATAATTTTTCTTCTTCCAAACTCGCTTTTATTGCCTCTTCGAGTGAAGACAAATGTTTTGATTTTACTATTTTCCTTAAATTTTGGTGTAGTCCTACATATGAAGTAAGCGGAGTTTCTTTAATATAACTTCGAAAAGCTTCTGCTTCTTCAGGTTTACTGCCAGTTACCCTAACATTACATAATTTGTGGAATAGTTTTTCAATTCTTCCCGAATATTCTTGGACCGATTCTGTCTTTTTTTGTCTAGTTGAGCTTAATTCAAGTTGAAGATAACCAGGTGTTCTCTTAGCACAAAACGCAGATTCAAGTAAAGATTTTAGTCCTGCTCAATCAGTAATTTCCCTATTTTAAGTAACAAAAAATGCTTTACCACTTAATTTAGTGCGAATTGCTTGTACAAGAATTGGTGAAATAGTCTCTTATACGCAGGACACTGCGAATTCACATGCGTTTAAAAAGAATAAATATCGTCATCATTCTAACCATTAAATTGAGGTATTAATTTAATCACTGTTTCCAATGATAATTGAGACATTTTAGAACTTTGAAAATCTCTATCGGACTCGGACTGTAATAATTTTACAGAGGACATATCTGTTTCATCCAACCTTGCCAACACACTGTCCAGGTTTTCAATACAATTGGCATTCTCAGAATGCTGGAAATAATTAAGGCAGAAGAGTTTTTTAAAAGTTCGTTTGAATTGGATTGGAGAAGTATAAAGTGTAGTACCACGCCGTGTGGTCGTCAAATTTTGTGTTATGGGGAGAAATGATAGAACACTTTCTGAATTATATGTATTATAACTATTTATTAGACACTTAACTACGATTAAATACGAACGATTAAGTAATAAATTTACACACTAGATATACGTACAAAAATATAGATATTAAGAATTATATATTACACGATAAATGAACTTGACAAATAATAAAATAGAGGTTCTGTATAGAGGTTCTGTTTAGAGGTTCTGTTTACGACTTCTGTTTAAGACTTACGTGATTACTGTACTCTGATTCTAAACCGACTGAGGACCTTCGGACGGGGCCCGTGGGAGCCGTCGTCCGAGGCATTTGGAATGTGCTGACCCAAGTATATTCTACCCTTATAGGCACGTCGACCATCGTGTGAACCGTATGGGTCACACACTCGGCCTACTTGCTAAACCCTGAGTCAACACATTGTACAATATGTATACGCTATAAGTCGTATAACACATATATCTATATCCTATACACTATATAATATATCCCGTATACAACATACCCCTAGCGTTAAATTGGAGCAGTCCCTGCGACTTACTTTTTTTTTATAGTAACATAATATTCTTAAACTACGGGTACACTAGTTACAATACCGCCACAAAGTGTCTGAAATATTTAAGCTAATACTTAAATCCAATGTAAACTTAAGGGTTACATTTTTCTTTTATACCAATTTGAGATTCTCTTGACTTATATTTAATTGATTATCAGCTACTTCAGGACTATACTGAGCTCAAGATAGATGGTTCTGAGGTTTTGTAATGTGAGAAACATGTCTTCGGAGGATGGTTTCTGCCAATATTTCATTTTTGTGATCATATGGAGAATGTATCGATTTTCTTGACGTATGTACATAACTTCATGAACTTTTGGATTCTGACTCTTTAAAATTTCTACGTTGCCAAATTTCCTGCGAAATATCAGGGTGATTCCTTGACTCATTTTTACATCTTGCGTTATGCAATGTGCGAAACTATATTCCAGTGGTGCTTCAAACAAGTCTTCGACTTTCTCCTTGACTTGATTGTTGACTATAGTTTTCCCTTTTACCTGCTCTGAGTATTCGTCAAAACTGAGTTTGCTGTATGTTATGGTAGTGTTGTTTAACATAACCTGACTCACACGACTGAGAGAGACTTGTGTTTGTTACTCCGGGTTTGTATACTACTTCATATTGATATTCTGCGAGTTTGAGTCTCCACCGCATGAGTCTGGATCCCGGATCCTTTACATTGAATAGCCAAGTAAGTGGCTGATGATCGATGTAAATCTTAAACTTTCGACCCAGTAGATATGGACGAAAATTTTTCACTGACCAAACGATGCTTAGTAGTTCTTTTTCAGTACTGCTGTAATTCTGTTCGGCTTTATTTAATGTTCGTGACGCATAGGCGATAAGAAAGTCCTGTCCTATGTCCCCCTGCGAGATAATGCTTCCAATGGCATATTGGTTGGCATCTGTTGTCAAGATAAACGTTTTTTCGAAGTTCGGATATTGAAGTATGGGTGCATTGATGAGTTTCTGTATAAGAATTTTGAATTCTTCTTGGCATTCTGACGTCCATTTGAACCGTTGACCCTTCTTTAGTAGTGCCGTCAATGTCTTGGCTATCTGGCTCTACTTTTCAATGAATCTCCTGTAATAACCAGTGAGTCCGAGGAATTGTTTGATTTCAGTTGGATTCCTGGGCACCGGATGATCTCGTACGCAGCTGATTTTCGTCGGATCAGGTTTAACACCGGAATTCGTTATTAGATGTCCAAGATAAATAACCTCACGTCGAAGGAATTGACATTTCCCTGGTTGAAGCTGCAGATTGAATTTTCTTAGACGTTGAAAAACTTCTTTCAACAGTGACTCATGTTCCGCTAGATCTACTGCGTATATGATAATATCATCCAGGTACACAAAAGCTTTAGTACCATTGAGAACTGTTAGCATGTTATTCATTAGCCGTTGAAAAGTACTGGGGGCTCCAGAAAGTCCAAAAGGCATTCGAACAAATTCAAAATGTCCCTTGTCGGTTCAGAAACCCGTCTTCTCCCGATCTTGCGGCCGAATTGGAACTTGATGGTATCCGCTGGCAAAGTCTAACGTAGTGTAATATCTTGAGCGTCCTAGCTGGTCTAGGATCTCATCAATCCTAGGAATTGAGAAAGCATCCCCAACGGTTAGCTGGTTGAGGCGACGAAAATCCACGCAAACTCTAAATTGTGGATTTCCGTTCGCGTCTGGTTTCTTGGGAACCACTACCAAAGGTGCGTTCCACGGGGAATCTGATGGTTGGATGATCTTCTCTTCTTCAAGTTTCGTCATCTGTTCGACTATGACTTGTCTATGTGCATATGGAAGTCTGTAGAGTCTGATGTTGACAGGAGCAGCTCCATCTGCAATCTTGATCTCATGATGAACCACTGTGGTGAACGAAAGAGGATCTCCCTCACGATGAAATAAATCCTGATACTTCTTGCACACACGAAACAAGCTAGTTCATTCTTCATAGTTAAGAAGATCCGTTTTAATGTCTTGTAATAATTGCTTCGTTCTATTTTCTGTGGATGGTTGCTCTATGTTTGAGCAGAGATTAACGCTCTGTCCCTCGAATATGTTATATTGCAAATATTCTAAATTAGCTAAACTATATTTGACTGGATTTTCGGTTGGATTTACTACTGGTACTATTATTTGACCGTTTTATACAATATTGACGATATTCCTTATGAGTATGTGATCTTCTATGATGTTCTGCGCATGGACGATGAGAGTAGTCCCATCCATTTTTTTCTGTGACAATGGGCACTAAAGTTTCCGTTCTCGGTTGGATCACTAGTGGTTCTGAATTACTTTGAGTTTCTATATGTTTTAGAGGTGCTGTTGATAAGGTAGACGTTCTGAAATCGATGTTGATACCGTTGTCCTGAAGGAAAGGTGCACCCAAGATCCCCGCTTCAGATATCGGAAAGTTGTCATGGACCACCTGAAATATAACTATGGGTTTTTCCTCTCCTAATTGAACTGTTAAAGCAACGGATCCTATGGTGAAAACCGGTTGTGTATTAATTCCCCTTAGCTCATAAATTGTGTTTTCATTTACCAGTACTTCTTTTTTAAGTTTAGAAAGTTTTATCATATTTACATCGTTCCTGTATCTACAATAAGTTCTACCCTTCCTTTTATACATTGAGTGATTTCTACGGAGGTTAAGTTATTTATAAGTTTTGCCAAGAAGTGGAGGACCGTTGCAGGCTTAGGACAGCGCTCTGGATTTGATGAACTGAACGTGCACTGTCCGCGTTCAGTCCTTCCCCATTTCCCCCATTCTGATTTTCTGTTGTGGGTTCATCTTTGTTTTGCCTTGACTTGTTATTTACATATTCCCTTTTCCGACATTCTCGCAGTTCATGTCTCTTTTTTTTGCAGTATCTGCATATTAATACAGAATTTGTGCTCGGTCCCGGGTCCTGCTGCCCGGTATTTTGACTGGCTCTAAATTTGCTCTGCTCTCACGCTGATGCTCTGCAACCTCTTGCGAAATGGTTGGTCTTGCCGCACTTAAAACATCCTTTGCTATCACGTCTGACGCTTGTATGTTGACCACTATTATCCCTTTGCTTTGTAGCTCCGGGTCTAGCTTCGAGGTTCTGTGGTTTCTGTTCGTTGAACAACTTTTGTGTTTCTTTTGCTAAATGTATTGCTGATTCCTCTTCTAAGGCATGTATTAACGCATCACTGAGTTTCTTTGGATTACGCGCCTTTAAAATTACTCGATATGATTCTGGTAAACCACTTATGAATGTATTAAGTACCTAATTCTGCAGTAACCGGTCGATATATTGACTGCTTGAATATTCTCCTTCTTCCATTGTTGCGGCAATTAGATCATGTAAAAGCTGTTCCATTCTGTTGAAATATTCTTGGGCTCCTTCGCCCGAGCCCATCTTGCACGTAAGTAATTTCATTTGAAGTTGTGGTAATGATCTTTTCATGTCCGAAATTTCCTCCATACTTTTCCTAAATTCACGGAATGTCGTGATTTCCTTGTACCTGATGGAACGTAATGCTCGACCCGATAGTTTGATTTTTAGTCTCTGTACTAACAGGTCTGCCTGGTCCGCATCTATTACTCTGACGGCAAAATCGCAGACATTTAAGAATCTGTGTGCTTCCTCCAGATTTGACCCATCGAACAATGGTACTAACCGGAGTGTTTGTTCTACCGTTACCATGGATTTGTGAGGCTCTGTTTTCTTGAAAAATGGTTCTTTATTTTCAACTCCCGAATCAGACGAAGTATGGTTTTCTGCCATTTTCCCACTATTACTATTAAATTCTGTGTTCGGACTGTCTGGAATTTCGTTGCTATTCTGATTTTCTGGATGTTCCGTAAGTCCTGGATGCTCTGGATGCTCTGTATGGTGTAAATGCTCGGGATTCTCTGTATGTAGTCGATACTCTGGATGTTCCGTAAGTCCTGGATGCTCTGGATGCTCTGGTTGCTCTGGGTGTAATGGATGCTCTGGATGCTCTGTATGCTCGGGATGCTCTGTAGATAGTAGATGCTCTGTACTATGCTGCTGGGTCACTCGATTTCGAAGAAAATACCTAGTTGAACCTAAAAGATCTCCTGTGCGGTCTAAAGTATCTCTCACCCTACTAAGAACCCTGTTTGGTTCGTAAAATTCCCCACTCGAGGGATCACTAGAAGAACTATGAGGATCTGATAAAATTGTGTCGATACTTTTGATATTTGACCCTGAATCCGACATACACTAGTGTAAAAGTCTCACTATTGAAGAACAGTGAAAAGATTTTCAGCACCCAAAAAAAAAACTAAATAAATATAATCAAGCATTAATCTAGGATTTCATTAAGCAAATCCAGACAAGAAAGTCAAGAGAATTGTATTATTACTTGGATCAGTTAGAATATAAAGATCCAAATCAGTCAAGATTAAATACAAACGGAATATTGAATCAATAACAAAGTTAAAATAGATTCAGTGAATTTGAAGCACTTAAGTCGATTTAACCAAACTATTGATTAATACTCAGCAGTAATCTAAGTAATCGACCTTTAAAATGGCAAACAGAAGAGTGAGGAGAGGAGGAAGAGGAGATGACGATATAGTCAATACCATAGACACGATTCAGAATAATGCGATGTTAGTCGGAAAATCTGTAAAAGCCGCTACAGCTGATCGGGGTATGAAAGAGATGCAACTCCCACCCGTTGACGCGTACGGCGGCGATGTTCTGTGTCTCTACGATGACGTATTAACGGGTTGCGTAAACAATTTTACCGCACCAACTCATATGTGACCTTGATGACACGCGCGGCTACGACACGACGGCGGTGACGCGTATGATGCGATAAATATATAATATACGTATACTCGTATATTGTGTATATATATAATAATGGTGACACTTACGAAAACTGAAATTTTTTTTTTTTTTAAATCAGATTTTTTTTTTTTTTTTGAAGTTCCGATTTCACAAACTTTCGCCGATTTTCTGTGACTTGACTTTTGAACGATTTTCTGTCTTGATTTTCTGATGGACCAAAATTGAATTGACACGACAGTAGACCACGTAGGTTCTTTTAATAATTTTCGAATACGAAATTACTAAAATACCACAGCCACAAAATAACTGTAGCCAATTTCGGTATCCCACCGCTGCCACCAATAAAGTGTGGTACCACACCGTGTGGTCATCAACTTTGGTGTTATGAGGAGAAATGATAGAACACGTTCTGAATTATATGTATTATAACTATTTATTAGACATTAAACTACGATTAAGTAATAAATTTACACACTAGATATACGTACAAAAATATAGATATTAAGAATTATATATTACACGATAAATGAACATGACAAATAATAAAATAGAGGTTCTGTTTAGAGGTTCTGTTTACGACTTCTGTTTAAGACTTACGTGATTACTGTACTCTGATTCTAAACCAACTGTGAACTGACGACCGTCGGAAGGGGCCCGTGGGAGCCGTCGTCCGAGGCCTTTGGAATGTGCTGACCCAAGCATATTCTACCCTTGTAGGTGTCATGAAATGAAAATAAGAAAAGAAAAATATAGGAAAGGGTTCGTGTATAAAAATATATTAAAATAATATATTTCAATATTGTAAAAATATAATAACAGGCGGATATAAAAATTATAATTAGAATATTATAATTATATAATATAGAAATGGTAATATGCCGAAATTAAAATATAATTGGAACAATATAATTATAAAATATAAGAATGGTAATTTTCGGAAATAACGTATATAGGTATAAGATTGATGTATGGGTTATAATTATTCAGTAGTCGGGGTTATTGTGAAAGATTGGTATACAAATAAATATATAATGGACAGGGTATGTTTTGTGGAAGTGAAAGGGACCGGCGCATACTAGTTGGGTCCCATGATTCAGATTGTTCACTAATTAGGTCCCGTGTAAAATAGCCTACTGTACGAGTTGGGTCCCGTGTAAAATAGCCTACTGTACGAGTTGGGTCCCGTGTAAACCAGTCTACTGTACGAATTGGGTTTCATAAAAAACATTTTCCTTCCCATTTTTACAGACTTAGGACTGTCTATAATAACATCTATAATAGTTACTACAGGTATGGTTAAAAATGTTTTTTTTCTAATTTTTTCCTGATTTACAATCGTTCGTCGTCCATCTGATTTTTAATGAT
>JAIPRL010004187.1:0-40374 GCA_025469235.1 Pemphigus obesinymphae
ATTAGTCCCAAACTGGGACCCTAAATCCTATAGACTCCGGCCCATAGTATGGACCTCGGTCATAGGTTGGCGACCCTTTCCGTACCTAAACGGGTCCGTCATACGGCGCTTGGTTAAAATCCTACATGAGTTAGCCGGGACGTCGCAATATCCATTATCAGAGTTTTCTAACAGTTAAATCTTTAAGTAACATAACAACCAAATATTTGTATTACAAGATGTAATAGCAATTATGGAAAAAAAAAAAAAAAAAAATTCATAATCTAAAAAAGGACACGTAAAATGAAATTAAAAACGTGTTGTTAACAACTTCTAAAAAATACAAAGCAAAAATAATTTAATATTTTGCAGGAAATAAAAATACACAAATTCGATGATCAAAAAAAAAATAATAATAACGTACACTTGAGAGTTATGTATGTTTAAATTTTTGTGATAGACAACACAAAAACGTCAAAATACGTCAATATCAGAATAACGGTACGGGCATTAAGATCGTTTCTAATAACACTGCAATATTGTTTATAGACTATATATTATTATTTAATGATTTACTCATTGAAAATGCAGCAAAATACCCAAGATAATAAAATTCACAAAAAAACTGACATATACATTATATCCGGTACAGTATATTAGTTTACTTTTACTTTTTTAAGCAACAGGTAGTACCTATCCACAGACTAAAACTATCTGATAAACAATAAACTTTAATAGGACATTGCACTCACATTTGTCGTTTCTGTCTAACCAACTGATAATATTCAAAATTTGCGTCCAGAATTCTAATCACAACATCGTAATTTATTATATAAGTGTAAATGTATTTGTTACTAAATTTATAGACAAAATCATGTAGCTAGCTCCTTTTTCAAAATGATAATTTTAAAGATATTTATATATATATATATATATATAATATATATCTTTAAATATAATAAATTAATTAATTAATTAATAATTCAATTAATAATTTATTAAAAAATAATATTATAAATATTATGATATAACAATATTAAATATAATAAATATAATAATATAAATTTATATATATATATATATATATATATATATTTATCTATTTGAATTATTGGAATTTATAAATAGTTGTATTTCTTTATAGAATTAAAAAAGACCTCTGTGCTAATGCATAGATAATGATCTCGTATATATTTTTTTTAATCCGTAAATTTACCATAATATTATAAATGTCAAAGTTATCGTAAGAATGCTTTATGTGAATTTCATGTATTATAATTATTGGTTGGACGAGCGAAACGGGTAGGTAGGTACCTACTACGTCTTTTTTTTAAAGTCCAAGATACACGAAAGCCATGGTTTTGTATATACAAGCAACAGTAAAAATGAGATAACGTTCAGAAAAGGCACCAGTTTTTGGCACAATTTTGCTCTGTAATAACATATTTTTTACTAAATATGACGATAATATGTGCAGTCATAAAATATACAATGAAATTAAAAAAACATAATAAAAACACTAGATACTAAAACGATTAAACGGTCCAACTAAATGAAGATAAAATAAATATACTAAAAAATGGTTTAGTCCGTTTAATTAATCGCGTATGTATAGGACAAACTCATATAGATGCCACCCTCTGATGGTTAAAAATATAAATCAGTGGAATACCGAAAGTAGGACGTCGCTCCCAACAGAAAATCGTACCGCAATATGATTTTAAGTAAATATTTTGTAATTTTTTAAATATCGATTCATTCGCATTGTCACGTAGTTTATATTGTTAGCCAACCTGTTTTTGTCATATTTTACACGAAACGTTCGTTATATGTACTGTACAGTCGTTACTCATAATAGCAATATTGAGCTTTATGGTGATCGATCCCACACCCATTCCCCGTGAAACGGTTCATGCACATCGAACAGCTGGTATATGTCAATCATTGTTAATTTTATCAGAATAAAAGCATTAAAATGAATACACTGGGATCCTAATTGAGGAGTGGCGATTCAAAACTTACTATTGCCAAAAAGTATATTTTTCGGATACGCGTACTTTCTGATATACACGCGCATAAATTCAAATAATCAGTTTGCAACACGATACGAATGTGAAAAATTTACAATATAATAAACTTGTTTTTACTATCTAAACTTTTTAGAGTAGGTATATAGATAACAGAAAATATGGAAAATATGAAAATTTTTTTGTAAATTATGAATGTAATCCTTTCAATGTGAACGATGCACGTTCATGCACAAAGTCACTTCTACAAGTACCGACGCTTGTTATTTGCGTTATTGTATATTTTTACATTATCAATTGATAATGTACATTTTCATACTATTATGACTAAACAGTATGTTTTATTATAATATAAGATATAGTTATAATATATTATATAATATTAAAAATTCTACGGAAGATTTGTGATCCTGTAACGACTAGGAAACCGGCAGTGGATGAGAAATAAGAAAAAATGAAGAGCTAGAACTAGTAGGTTCTCTTCCAGACACAGAACATATTACATACAATTCAGAGTACAAGCAGATTACAGTGGTCACGCTTGGCGAAGTCAAAACTCATTATTAAGCATGATAATGGTAGATAACCCAGAAGGAAATAGTCCTCTTGGACCCGCTTGTATGAAATGGCAAGATGTGGAGATGAGATACGTCAAATCTCTAAATGGAGGTTCAGATTGGCAAGAGGAGCAGCTGAAATTGTGTGAAGGGATGGTCCTGGTGGCCAATAAACCACAAGAAGAAGTAAAAAGAGAAGAAGAGAACACTTCCAGTTCTTGACGTCACTACTACAAGCTATCAGTCGCCACCGTATTTATCAATACATTTTGTGCACGTTAAATGCAAAACTCCATTTGTCGTGTTTACTGATATATTTAGTTGATCATACGTTTTTCGATAAAATATTTGCTTAAATAAATGTTAAGAATATTTTGTCGACATTTCGAGAAACTTTGGCCTTACTCTGGAAAAGCATAAATACATGAGTAAAGAATGATGAAAAATAAAAATATTAAATTTTAGGACATGGTAAATGATAGGTGATATAGTGACTAAAAAAATAAATACAATCAGAAGTCTCATTTCTTCAGGAGGCAGGAACACTAATGAAAAGTTGCTTTGTCTTTGAAAGGGTTAAAGAAATAGTTCAATAATTTGGAAAGATTAAATTTAATTCACATGTTTTCCTATTTTATATTTGTGATTTATTTGGTAGTCATTTATGTAATATTGTAATAATATTTATGACTTATTAGTTAGAACTCATTGTATCATATCATAAAATTACCTGCCTACCTCCTTATAAAATGTAACAAATAAATGTCCATTTTAACATGGTTATTTATAGACTTTGGCGTAAACGTGGGTTTAGATTTATTACATGGACAGTGCTGATTTTTACTTAGTTAAAGAGAAGCAACTTTATTTTTTCAAAAAACCAAACGGGCTGCTTAAAATATAGGTCGATGAAAGCCATTTGCTGTGAAAAATGAAATCAGCAGCGATGAAGTCGTTCCTCTGGTCCACAAATTATAAGCCAGTGATTTCCTATGGATCAATGCCGTAGCGTTGAATTAAGCATGGTATGAATGGATCGTATATTAATATCTTGCCTATCGTCCTTCATTTCCCATCGTATGGTGGGATCCAGAATAGGACCTCTGTTTCTTCATCGATCCCGGGTGATAATATCAACTCTTCTATTTTAAGCTCTGGTTCAATCATGAATCTCGCAGTGAACTTTTTCGTAGGTTTCGAAGCCTTTACTTTGGATCAGGTTTGCGAGAGACGTGCACACTTTGTGGTGAGCTGAGTTTTGAAGGAATTCGGTTTTAGGACAGGAGCCTTAAATAGTAGGTACTTAATGAAAATGTTGTTGAAATGTAGATGAACTTATAGACATAATATTTTGGTTTATTTGTAAGTATTTGCTATTTTAAACTTTTTTTTAGTAATTTGTAGAAGTAATTATAATAGTATATTTTTATGAAAAAAAAAAAAAAAATTTTAGCATATAAACTTATTGTGATGATAGCACATGATTCCCAAACAATTCCCGGTTTTAAAGTAATAATTTTTATGGTTGTAAAGTGGGTATCATTATATTTTATTTAATCCATGCATTGTTATGCATATGGAATAATTTTAAAATTTATGCCAACTTAAATATACTATTGTACAAATATTTATTTTAAGTTTAATTTT
The DNA here is from genome assembly GCA_025469235.1 of Pemphigus obesinymphae. NCBI lineage: Eukaryota > Metazoa > Arthropoda > Insecta > Hemiptera > Aphididae > Pemphigus > Pemphigus obesinymphae. Next base: position 4,211 of record JAIPRL010004187.1, read on the forward strand.
TAAAATTTTGTAAAAACAAAAATGGTTATTTAAAAGTAAATTTTGAAAAAAATGGCCTTTATCACTCCAAAATAATAGATATAATAAGCTTATTAATATTAATATTGTAGCCTTATCATAGAAAATTGCAAGTGTTGGAAAAAATAACGATTGAAAAATCGGCTATTTTAAATACATTTTTGATAAGAAAAAAATATTAATTTTTGCGTCATTTCCAATGGTGACAATCGATTACCTACCGCATGAATCAAATCTAACTCTATTTGGCGAACTTTGGAAAATAGTAGGTTTTGAATTCTCAATCTTCAATTGGACATTCCAGTTCCGACTATACCATCAATATAAAATACGAAATAAATGTTCTTATTTTTTTGGAAAATATAAATCCAGAAATAATGTGTTAAGCCATTCAAAATCTATAATATGTGTCATTATATTATAATGTCAACTAAATCTAATGTATAAAATGTATCTGATTATGAACTTTTAATAAAACTACAAAATTTACGATCAATAACAAATTCATATAAACGGTACGAATAATAATAAAAATAAAAACCCCGTTTTTAATTAAAAGTTTTCTATAAACCCTAACGAAAGTATAAATTGTGACATTAATTTTTGCTTGATCGGTCTTCAAACCAATAGTTTTTGACGAAATTTAAGAGGCAACGAAATTACATTCAGGTTACCCGTAATAACCAAAACGGGATCATTATACCGGAACGAGGTCATCGTAGAGCCATCGTCAATGTTCGACCGAAATTTCTATACCACAAAAAGTAGAATCCTTTGTCGATTCGGGGGGCGATCAGGACGAAAATGTCTTTACACATTAGGGGGTATATTAATACAAGTTTGAACAATGGATAGAAGATTTCAATATTTTATCGTATGAAATTTACACGTTCAATTTATATTTCTAAGTACTCGTACATACATTTTAGTTTTATTAGAGATATTTAACGGTCCTTTTTCCACAAGTTTATGACGATATTCCGATATTCGAGAACCATGTTGAGATTACCGTATTGCATTGTACTATAAAATCAATATTAGAAAATAATTAAATCAAAATTGTTTATTATCTGGGTAGATTTATATTTAGTAATCTTAACTAGATTATTAGAAAGTTAAAAATTTGAATATTTTTTTTCATCTAAAATCTAGATATATAATACTATCGATAACTATAATTATATATATGATATAATAAAAAATATATATATTATATATAATATAATATGATTTAATAAATTATATTTAAATTATAATAATTTTTATAATATATTATATACATATAAGTATTAAAAAAAATATATAATTGATATATATATATATATATATATATATATGTAATATATGATATGATATGATATAAAATATTATATACTCGTAATATACGTTGCTTAATACTACTGTAAATATTATTTTAAAACTTTAGATAAATACGATATTTTTACAGAAAAAAATTTCAATATATCATATAGCCATCAAAATGTTGCACATTGAATTTTGAATATTAAACTATCTTGAAGTATTTCAAAATATTTATGTCTATGTACATTTTACGTGGATCATATAATTGCAAAAATACATTTATAGGTGTATACATTTATGATGGAAATTACAGCCGTTATACGGTTCAAAATGAGGTTAGGGTGACAGTTTTTGAGACGAATATCTATAGTCGGATCAAGTTGTTGGAAATATTTTCTCACGCACCAACGATGTTGATGATTAATGGAGAATATTATGTCGATTTTTTGAAAAGGGTTAATAAATTATATAAAAACAAATGTTTTAAATATAATAGGGTTTTCGACGGGGTTTTTGAATAATTGGCATAACCGAAAAAATTCGCATTTAAAATATCATATTCGTTACACCAACGGACCATAACATATTAGGTAGGTAAATGTGTGTGTGTTTTTTTTTTTTTTTTTTATCGATTGGATAATTTTAAATGCATAATGTTATTGGCGAATGAAAAAAGAAACGATATATTATTTTAAATTAAAAAATCACAGTGTACGTTATTTTAATTTTATTTTTTTCAAGTACGATAAATTATGCCAAGGAGTTGGTTTTTAACAACTTTTGGAATGAGTTTATTTGAAGAGTTTACCGCACATTATTCAAAACTTGTGCACGTGAGTTCACTTTTAAAACATTGCACACCTATAAAATATCAGAAAAAGTCAGTAACATCGAAAAATCAATAAATATATATTTTATACCGGGAAGAATGTATAGTATAAAAATCGTGCCAATATATTTGTCATCTCCATAGAATTATATTAGATTTATTTATTATAAATTTATACTGAAATTACGACTTTAATAAGTTTAAGCTGAAACGAAGTCAATTATATTATATGCAGGAGATGTAACAAAGAAACTTGTATATATTATAAGTCGTAAGTTATACTTATTTATTTTTTGGGATAAATTTGACTTTAACAATTTCATTGATTGGAACGAACGTAAAAGAAATTCGGTAGGTGTTTTTTGAAAAATTGGGAAAATGAATTATTTTAAATATAGATGAATCATACCATAAGATATATTATTATATATTTTATAGATAGATTTTTATATTAAATAATAACTTTACGAATTTCTATAGATGGATAAAATAATTGCCTAAATTAAAAAATGTACCTATGCTAATTGCTCAAGTATATTTGAATATTATATTTATAGGTATACAAAATAAATGTAATTATAATTAATTAAAGTTATCTATTTATGTTATTTTATAATTGTAATTTATTGTAGTATATAAACGGAAACAATTTATTATAGACAAATTAGATTGATAATATGTCATTTATATTATATATAATTTTAACTGTACCTATACAATTTAAAAAAATGGAGTTTTGGGTACATATACGTAATGTTATATGGTAATTTTTTTATAATGGCCTTTATAGTTGAAAAGGGTTCAGAATATTGTTGTACCCTACCACTTTACTACAGGTTGAGGGGGATAAAGGCATATCTGGTGCCATAATTTTAAATATCTCCACTTTGGATAGAAATTTTAAGAAACTTTCTTTACGTTTGAAATTAATTGATTAAATTCACAGAATTTACCATGGTCATCTTCGGAAACTCAGTGTGGAGTGTTATCATTTTAGAATACAAGGCACTTATAGATTGTCCGGTCTTTACCATATATGGTGCCGTGTCACTGAAAAAAAGCGATACTCTGTCATACTGTATTTCTCTTAGCCACAAAATCTAACAAGATCTGTCAAATAATTTCGCAATCGTACTTTTTCCAATACATAGCTATTCAGTAAAAATGCTTTCTCATATTTATCTATTTCTAATGTTCCAACGATCTCATCTGCTATATAACACTCCTCTATATCAGTCATCTTGTATAATATATAAATCTAAATATTTTATATTGTGTATATTGTTTAATTTTCATAATTGTTCTTCACAACGTTGGTTTACTATGTATACGTATTTTTTCTAATTGGTAGTGGATTAGTTAGGTATATTTTTCTGGAAATTGGCAAAAAATCAGATGATTTCATTTATTAAGTAGTATATTGGCAGATAAAAATGCATCAGTTAAGTTTTCAAAAAATTTCAATTTTAATGTTGTTAGTAAATTTTGATTTTTTTGTACTGTGCTTTGCTGTCTGTGTTTGTCCCGTGAAATACTTTTTGTCAGCGGCAACTTTTACTTCACAGATTTGACAAAATTTAACTTGACCATCTGTATAAAATATATCATTACTAAATTCTCTCACCTATGCACGTAATCGGTCGCTACAAGAAATCTTTGTTTTTGAAATTTTAATACATTATTTACTTAGTTAATAAAAAAAAAAAAAAAAAAAAACATGAACACTCGAACATGAAACCTGTACTTAATAATGAACCACAACTAAAGGTGACCGACAATCAGCATGGCGACGCAAACCACAAAAACAATGTTATCGTATGATAAAACAACATATTGATGAAATCATCTAATCGACATTAAGAACAATTTCAGAATAGTCTTGTTTAAAAACCAGATTACAGGATGTTGTTTTACTATAAAATTAAAAATATATGTGTTTATATTTTAATCTTGGGTGAATTTTTATTTCTTTTTCATAATGTTACCAGAAATCGATTTAAAAATACATTAAATAAAATAAATAATGCCCAAAAAACGTTGAAAAATGCTCTAGAGTCAAAAAGTTTGTTGGTAGGATAATATGTACTATATAAGTTATGTCTATTACAATTTCACCGAGCATTAGTCCTTAAATCGATTTAATTCAAATTTGATTTTAAGTTTGTCTACCAACAACCCAACGACCGGTGCTTCTATCCCTTATTGGCCGTTGTGTTTTTTTCATAATATGTATATTTTGTGGTCAGTAAAACGAGAATTTTCGCGATTTTCATCACAAACCGTTTTGATCCCGAAGATATACTCGGACGAAACGGTCAATTTAGGTACCACACGTACAGTACAAGTCTATTATTTTGTAAAGGGGAAAAAAGTAATCTCTATTTTTTCGATTTTACTATATTTATACGTGAACCTCATATAATCGCCGCTGACCGACTCGATAATGACATTTTTGCTTGTCACATAACCTATATGTATATATCTGTTCACTATAGGCAATGGGTTATTCCCGGAGTTGTGGCAAATGGCAGAAAAAAACTCTCTCTCTATAAATATATATAAATAAATACAGATTTTTCTCTTTTCTCACTGCAGTGTCCTATTTTATGTCCGGTGCACCTGAACGTTTTGCACAGCGGGGAATAAAACTGAAATTGAGTTTTTGTGGTGGAGTCACGTTTTGCTGACAATTCGGTTGGTCTGCTTGTGACTACCTATATATTCCCCCTCTCCACATCTGCACATTCAACGGATATGCAAATATTTCGGAAGTAATTGAATAAAACCATTATTTACGAAAAAAAAAAAACAAAAATAATAATAATAATAACGTTTCGAAATTGAAAATGATTAATTAACATTTTCATCGCAGAATATACAATTTATTATCAACACGTGAGCATTTCATGTGTTGATAAATAATTATTAGATTCATATTATATTATTAGAATAGTAAAATATGATAAATTAATAAACGAGTTAATGAAAAAGAAAAACCCCCCGAACATTTTGCACAAGGTTTTTATTTCGAGTCAAATTTAAAAAAAAAATAACAATTTTTTTAATATCACATTTTTATATGTAAACTAACTATACATATTATATAATGATTATTAATTAGATCATTAAATGCTCAAATCGCACTTTTATTAAAACCCAGTATTGTATCTTCATCGAGTGTCAATTCAACACCGGTCTGAAAATCCTATCTATACAGAGAAATATCTTAACGTTATGATAGTTAAGTCTGACGGAATAATAACTATAATACGCACGGTGTACTTTTTTTTGATCAATTAGGAAACTTATGCAATACAAATAATAATACTACGTACATAATACATAATAAAAATGTCACGGAAACGCACTTTTGGGTAGGAAAGTATATATGTTCTAAGATGTTTCAACAAACAACAAGTCTTCGACATCCGGCCCTATAGTGATTAGGTCGTGTCTGAAAATATTTATCGGGAGATGTGACCGGTTTTGTTTCGTTTGATTGCCAAATTAGTTAATGAAATTGTTTATTTGTTAAATGTCGGAAGAGGTTCGGAACTAGCGCAATTGCAATGACAACATATACATTACTTACCTACTATGTACATTCGTCTTACACAATACGTATAATATTCATTTACATTTTTCCAATATATTTAATACAGCTTTAAAATCCGTGTCCTCATCAGTGCGTATTTCGAATATATTCTAAAATCAATACATTATCAATGCCGTTGTTTTATGTACGCGTTTTAACCATTTGCATTCGAACAATAAATATCACGTAGTTCGTATACCATTTTATATAAAACAAATAGTTATACTCCACAATTATATACGACCGTATTGAGTATGAATTGTTATTTGTTTAAGCACATATTAAGTACTTACATAAAATATATTAATCGTTTTGTGAACGATTTTGTTCATTTTAAGTTAGTTTATCAAACGAAATACTATACGTAATACACAATGCACAATGTATATATACTACATCACATATAAATAATATATAGAAAGGACGACCGTAACTCGTATATCGTCTGTCCGTCCGTCATGACTTTCGAAACGTCGCTTGTTTCTGTAAGAAACCGGTCAATCGTAATTTGATTCCTCGAGCTCGAAATATCGCGGGCGAGACCATCATATTCCATCAAAAATCAACGTCATTTTTCTCTACTGTCCGTTTTCTTCGGAGAAAAAATATATTGGATACGAATAGAAAAAGGTATAAAAAAAAACTAACGTTAATCCCTTTTTCTCTAAATTTTAATTATTTGAATATTAATATTATTGATGTGTAGTAATAACCATACGGTTTCGAGCACACCATAATTCGTTATGGAACAAATTTTACGTACAAGCGTAATATTATACATTATTATTAAATTCGGCACAGTGTCCCGTAGGTTATAATAAATTCAATGTCACCGTGAATTTGAACAAGTTTTTAAGTGGTATTCGTTGAAATACAACATGTGATAAATTTCACGTAACTATACATATACGTAGTATTGGTATAGCCTAGGTTATCTATGTTTTAACAGGGAACATTTACGGTTTTATAATTTCATATTGTCCGGCCAACGACATTGTTTGATTATATCCTATATTTTATTCTCGACGATGGAATGTCGATGCATGTTAATTTCCATCGTGTGTTTTGTGATGTGATACAATAGGACAGTTATTTAACTGATAAGAATCAAAAAGCATGAAACATATTATAGAATCACTTCGCGAATACTAGATTTGCGGTAGGTATTACTGTTGAGCGAAATCGGTTTTGGTATTACAATAAATGCAAGATCAACACAAAGACTGAAACTGTACTAGAATTAGCAAAACAAAATCCAAGATTTCACTATTAATACATAAATACTTCTTATACAATACCAAGATTAAGATCCGGACTAAACTGCAAGACTCATGCAGTCTAATTTTTTTAAATTTATAGACATTGGTTAATAAAATATACAATTTACAATTTTCGTAACGCAATCAATAATGTACCATTGTAATATTTCTAGAGAAAGTTATCGAAAATAAAGGTAAACGGGTTTTCGATTAATTTTCGAATGTTCACGAAAGTTCGATATTGTGAAAAACAAAAAAAAATACATAGATACTTATACTTTTTTAGATACTCCCGACCAATAATGCCGTTGTGATGTAAGGTGATCAGATCCATTGTGTTTTTGAAAATACATTTTTTGCTATTTGAATATGAGCAAAGAAAATATGATGGATTTTTAATTTATACATTTGGTAAAAAATCAAAACAAATCAATATTATTGCATGCAATACTAATACCAAGACCATAACTGAGTAAACAAGACCAAGACCGAGACATAGCCTGTCTTCTGCCGAGTCAACAATACCCAAACCTTAGTTGATAAGAACAAAAGTAATATCAAGACTACCAAAGCCTTAGTCTTGCTTAGCTCACCAATAGTAGGGCTCGTCAATAATAATTACAATGGTATATCGATTTTAATAATCAGTATTGATATTGGTGATTCACATATAGTATCTAGTACAAACCCCAGGTCTCTGTATTAATTATAATGCCTACCTAAGTATACTCAAATGAAAAAGTATTAAATATAATTTTAATGGGATAATAAAACATAAATATAAATGCGTTATAAAAATATTTCAACTAACTTATTTAAACTATCGTGGTCCCCTAGATTTAGGACTATGCGTTCACAGTGATATACAACAATAATATAATACGTGATGTGACCAATTGGTGAAGGATCTATAGCACAATCGGCTCGCTCTTCTAAAGACCAAATTTAATCGTATTTCTGTTTCTATTATTTAAATAACAGCTGTTTCGTGTTATAACAGTATTGTTTAATGAAATCAATATAATAATCACATTTACATAATTCGAAATATCAAATTTTCACTATACTCTCTATATTATATAAATACAATAAATATATATATATATATATATATATAATTTAGCTGATACACGATTTTAAATAATACTGTAAAATACGTAAAGTGTATTTGGATATTATACAAACACCTATTTAAACACAAATATTAAGTTATTTCTTAAAAGTATTTATAGATACTTTCATATGTATATTAATACTTAATAGCAGACGACTAGATTGGTAAATGTATAGGTAGTGATAATTTTTACGTAAAATATTGAATAAATATAATATATATATATATATATATATATATGTTATACTATTAATATTAATTTCGTATAAAAGTATTTAATCCCGAATACAAATAATGTTGAATCGTAATAAGGTATTTAAAATACTTTTGAAGGACTTAAAATGCCCATTTCATTGCATTAAAACTATTTCAGTAAGCAGGCACTTTAAAAATGGCTGTCATCCAGGGAGGATATACAAAAATTGGTGTCTAATCTTCAGTTAAATTATTACAAGAGAAGTTTTTGAAATGTCCCAGATTTATTGCTTGGATAATAATATATTTTCAATCTTTATCGTGATATTTTATTCAAAACATTACACGTGTTTACATCAGTCTTGCGATTTGTTATCGTATATAAGTTGCATCATTATGACGTAGTAGGTGATACGATTTATTTTATTTTCTATTCGACTTAATATAAGCTATATTTAACGACTTTCGTATCAGCGTTTTTTTTATTATTTATTTATTTTTTTTTTATTTATTGCAGATTTTTTTTTCTCCTTGCAGAACGTGTTCAATTACCCGACTGTTTTCTGGTAATAAATACTAATATTTTTCAGAATGATCATGTTATGACAATGGGTATATATGTTTTACGCTGGTCGGAGCAAAATTATGTATTCAAAATTATATTGTGAACATTTTGAAATAAGACTAAATGATATACAACTCAAAATATAGTAAATTTTATTGCATTATATAATATAATATGTTTGTTTCATAAGAATACACTTTCACCAAGAATATCGTCCAAATTGCATCTATATTATAAACTAAATTGTATTTTAAACTCAACGAATTTAATATAATATATTGATTTCATCAGTGATATTCGTTATTAATATAATTTTTTACACTCGTAAATAATGTATCGAATTCCGCACGAGCCGGGTCCTATTGTGAAAAATGTGTGTATTGTCACACGATTTCATCAAATATTTTATTATAGTGTACATATAGGTATATTTAGATATACTATTTTAAGTTAATATTATAATATACGTAAACGATATTGAAATTGAATGTTAAAGAGAACGCCACACATGCGATTTTTAATGTGTACTATTATTGGGAATCTTTAAAAAATGTAAGAAAAATAAAAATCTAATAATTTTAAAAGAGTAGTTTAAAAATCGTTCCGGGTAAGCACTACTTTTTATCGTTGTGTAATCTCAAAATTTGTTAGCAAACCCTTTTACAAGAAAAACTTTTCCTCGGGTTGTACATAGTCGTAATTTAGAAACCAAATTTTTATGCGATGTAATAGATAAAATTACCTGTGTCCTTCCATTCGTCCCTTTTTCGAAAAAACAAATGGAGCTAATATTATGCTATTTGTAAAATATACGACAAAAAATCGTTTTTAAAAATGAATAACTTTTTCAAGATTTTAATTTTTTTAAAAGGATTACAGTAATAACACAGATAATCTTATCTATAATAATGTACAACAATTTGATTTCTTAATTACGACTACAACCCGAGTAAATATTTTTCTCACAAAACAGGGTTTTTACGGTAAAGTTTTTGTAACCAAAGATTTTGGAGGTGTAATTAGTTTATAATATAGGTAATTATCTTACCGGATAAAACAATAATTAATTTATATCTTTTTCTGATATTATATTAAATTATAATACTATATTTGTAGGTATTAGGTATTCGCGTGTTATGCAACGTTCAAGATAATTAATATTTTAAGATAATATACAAAATTAATAAAGGAAGAGGGTCTTATTATTTATTTTGCATAATATAATCTGGGTATGATAGGCATTATGTACCAATTCTACCGATGATATATGATTGTGATCCACTAGATTTATGCGTTCAATTGAATATACAAATATAATAATACATACTTTTAATTGTTGTTTATTATTTTAAATAAACATCACAATAAAATGCGTTTTTCTTTTAGACACACCTAAAAAAATTATCATGGATGAAAAAATAAATCATCATTCGTTTTTTTGCTATAAATACGTGGATATTATCTGAAATTATAATTTTGATAATAATAATATAATTATAATTGCATATTTTATAAGCATTATAAAGAAATTTAATTTGAATTATTAAAAATAATGATGATAATTAACATGAATCGACCAAATAATAATAACCAAATATATGAACCGTATAAGGTCAGGTTAAAATAAAAGAAACCGTGCTAAAATCTCATGATCAATGTTGAGTCGTACACATATCGGACACCCATACGGTAAACTTCAAGGGGAGTACAAATTAAAATAAATGATATTTTTATATTTACTACCGGTTTTAGCGAATTTCGGAATAATAATCCTCTCGCAAAAATAATACCCAAAATTTTAAAGCAGCTGTAAATCAATTTTGGGTTCACAACCATAGCTTAAGTATCAAGATGAAGTTAAAAATGTTTCTATCTGAATCCAATATAAAAAATAGGAATTGCTATTTAAATTTTTAACTCTTTTGGTGCACGTTTGTGCAATAACTTTTTAAAGTTTTAAAGATTTTTTAAAATAGCAATTCTTATTTTTCACACAGAATTCGAATAGGTAATTATTATTTTTAATTAATTTTTATGTATTTATGAACCATGTTCATAAATTCAAAATTTTAATCCAGTTACAGCAGTTTTAAATGTTAAAAATCACTAATTAACGGGTAACTCTGTAAATTTCGAGTTTAGGGCAATGGTTATTTTTGATTTGAATTATTTCATTTTGAATTCTATATGATGCATATTTATATTTTCCAGATGCTGTGTCCATATGATTTGATAAAATGTCATTCGCCGAGTCAATTCAAAATTTGAATAAATTATTTTACTAATTCAGATGAGGAAGAATACAATAAATATATTTATAAAGTCCACATAATAGTGACAATGGTTGATCAATTTAATCGTATAATATTTTTATACTGATATTATCTTAGATACATTTTTCCCAGAAATCTCGTTTTATATGGTTTATGAAATTCTCCACGAAGGACATGTCCCTCTCATGCCCCACTCCTTCCCCCTATGGATGCCAACGTGTATCCATTATCCATATCAATATGATATTTAATACATTTGATAAATGTATTTACAGAACTGGGTACAATCATTATAAATTTAATTTATAAAATAAAATTAACAATTAAAAAATAAAATAAAAAAACAATTACATTGTTATTATATATATACCTATATATAATTATTGACAATATATTTTAAATTAATATTTACATATATTTAATTATTCAATATTATATTTTATTTGTTAGATAATTAAAAACAAAATTGAAAAAGTGATATAATACTGTTAATTTGAGATATCGCATTATCATAAGCAGAGAGGGGGTTGTAGGAGGATCAACTAAGTTTTATTTATCATTATTGGATGAGTTATGTGGATTTGAGAAAGCATCAGCCCTTTACTCCATTGACATCCTTAGTAGTCCACCTCATAAATTACATTTATATCCAGTACTGCTGATAAAGTCATATTAGGCATTATAATAGTTTCTAATCGGCCAAATACATTTTTTAAATCAAAATATTATGATGTTATAATGTAATTGTTATTCGTGTACCAAGTGATAAAGTCGCTCAAATATCAAAATCGTTGTAAATCCATTTTAAATTTAATTAACATTTTATATAATCTTATATCATATTTATATTACAGAATAAAAAAGCAAAAATATTCTATATTTCTGTATTACACAAAACGTAGTCTTGAAAACGCCCTTATGAAAATGTTCAAAACACCATGATATAATCTTCATATTTAATGGACACCGAAAATTGGTTAACTTCATTTTGATAATAAATTATTGAAAATGTTATCCTTTGATGATGTATATAACTGAATATAATTTATAGAGGACAAATTTCGATATAATATAATATGTTTCAGAAAATTGTATATGCATTGTACACATCGGTCACTATATCGTAAAGTCAAATGAGTATAATGCAGGTATACAATTAAATATACATTTAATAATATTAAAGTTGAATGATAGTGGAATAATTAAAAAGTATATATATATATATATATATACACAAAAGAATGAAAAAAAATAAAAAAGATCAAACTCGTCGGAAATTTTATTAAAAAACAAATGCTTTTGACATCGTTAAAAATAAAACAAAAAACTCCACCTAAAGTAAATAATCAACGAGCGTTTTAACGAGGCATCCATCTTGAAAAAAGATTCTCTACGTCATAGCGCGGAGAACGCAGAGATCAAAGAGATCCACGTGACCGCAAGCATTGATCCGCTCATGGTTTTGCCGAACATATTTTATCATATTAAATAATTCCAAAGCGGATTTCATTGTTAGTGTTTATATTCTCCGCCATGCCGAGTCGAGATAATATATAATATTTTGTAGATATTATTGAATTATATTCAATGACTTCAGCCAATCCTGTCTCCTATGGTTAAGAAAACGACTGGAAAATCGAAAAACGACCTTTTTATTATACCTATTGGATACATTTTTCATCAGTAAGCTCTTTGTTCGAAAAGTCCTACTCGACTCCTTCTGTATAGAAAAACGTGTATTTAAATATTTCTAAATATTAGAATATATTGAATATATATATATATATATATATATATATTTATAGAATTAAATATAATTCTATATAATTAGTTTTATAAAAATTTCTATTAAGCCTGCTAGACTTTAAAGTACCTAACCATAACACCCGCAATAATCGTTAATTTTATATTCCTCAGTTCTCACAAAATTACATGAAAAATCACCCAATCAATATTTTAATGTCTCGCATGGTAATAATCTTAATGATCATAACCTATTTAAATAAATTATTATCCGTCTTTCTTTATATTAAATTTGTTGTTCATTGTTAATATAATTTTATATATTTATATGTATTTATCTTTATATTAAGCTACTTTCTTTTAATATTTTTAATTTTATTTAATATTATTAATATTATTTATCTCACTTTGATTCTATTTGTTTTCATATATTGTATTTAATATATTAACTAACTATTTTTTTTTCTCACCATTGTTATTGTTAACACTGTATTTTAAATTATACAATTGTCCGTAAAAATAAATAAATAAATAAATAAATATATACTCATAGAAGTAAAAAATAAGAAAATAAATACACAATTTGAATATCTACACACTAAAATAATAAAATGTCAAATCAAACCTGACCATAACAGAAATTGGTAATTTAATAATTTATTACGTTATGCCAAGCACTAAGAAAAACTTTTCTTTGGACCGGTAAGTTGTTTTTTTTGTTAAGAATGCTACTTTATGGGTTAGAGAGAGGCAATGAACATTTAATATATTATGACCGTTTAACGAATAATGACAGAAACGTATATGTCATGTCATTTAATATAATATATCATATATAAACGCTTTACAGAATTTTTTAGCAGAATATAAAATCAACTTTGAAAATCATTTTACATATCGGTTGAAATTGTAAAAAATCGAAATCAATATTTAAATTATAAAATAACGAAATTGGTGTTCAAAATCAAAAAAGAAACAGAAAAAAATTTGACCTTTAGATGTCATTAGAAGTGGAAGTACTTCGCTGGTCAAACTTAGGATACTTGTGATGGATTTGTTGCGTTTTGATAAAACATTTCTGAGTGAAACTTCGGTGTAGTAAAATAGTATTATAACTTAAAAAAAAAAAAGATAGCCATGACAATTCTATTTGTTATTTTATTATTTCTCCTACATTTTTATATAATATTTCCTTTCAAAAAAGTTATTATTTTATCTTTATGTTTAAGGAAACTTAAAAACTAACCTCTTCAAATAATTATTTAGAACTAATTTGCTATCAAAATATTTTTACTAAAAAAATATGTACTCTACTCTTTCTGATTCTGATAGAAAAAATTGTTCATTGATAAAAAATGTATATTATTGTGAAACTACTAAGTCTCTCGTTCTACTCAGAATCTAATATTACAATCGGTATTTAAAACTAATGTTGAAACCAGAAAAATTTCTGAAAATGCCCAAACTTTAAGCCGATAAATGGGGATGGTTAAAATACTCTTAAATACTTAATAAGTAGTAACTTGTAACTGTATATAAATAACAGGATACTATCTAGCTTATTTATTGTAGTGAATTTAGTTACAATATACATTATATACAAGTTACTTTGGACATTTTAACTAGTTACCCACCAATATTATAGTTACTGTAACTAAATTACATATTTTAAAGTTACAAGTTACTTATTTATTTATGTTTATTTCTTAAAATTCTTAAAATTACTAAGTATTTGATGTAGATTTCACTGTACGAACCGATAGACAACACGTTAAACGATTTTGTTCAAAAAGTATCAATCAGTAGTAGTAAATCAATAAGTAGTCAATAGGAGTTTTATTTATTATCCAATAGCATGGTGTATACTACTAAGTGGCGTCATAAATATATCTATTATTTTTTCGAAAAATAAAAATATATTTTCTTATTGATGTTTAATGTTCATTACTTGTTTAAAAGTCGGATCGTCAATGATATTGTCTCCAATTATTATTAAATGTAACCTTAAACATCTGTATCTTTTACTCTTATATGTAAAATGTATAATAACAATGATAACGAATTACATGTAATACACGTAATAATTAATTTCTGCACAACCCTGCCAATTAAAAATACGAACATTGGTATTCAAAATTAAAAACTCAAAAATAAAATGCTTGAAATCGGAAACGGATGAATAATTTCCGAAAAAATCAAAACGTCTTGAAATTACAAATAACATTAAGTGCACGTTATCAAAATACTATTTTTCAGTTTAAATGCCTTGACGTGAAGACTGTTTACATATTGTATACAATGACAATAATACAATTTACAATTGTAAACTCGACAATGTCAGGGGGTGGAAACTTTTGAGAGGTGGGCCAAAAACCGAGAATCGGTCAGCCACGACACTTGAGGCTAACAGTAAAGGCACGTATTCGAAAACAACAACGAAACAGTCTTTTTAACGTTATAAGCGCATAATCGTCCAAGTAGGGATGGATGGCTTTTTTTACAGTGAGCGTTATTACTATCATTTGAGTCATTTGAAATGAACGAATTGAATATATATAATTAATAGTCAAATAGTAGGTATATTTGAACTAGCTCACTAGTTAGAATCGGATACCGTGACCAGTGTTGTCAATACTTAATTATAAATTTTTCCACAAGATATTGTGAAATTTTCCCTTTGTTATCATAATTTCCCCGCACAAAATACTGTCTACCAAAAAAAAAAAAAAATAAAAAAAAAACATTATTTTACTCTTTATTGTAGAAATTTATTATCATTCAAATATATTGTGACAATAAACAATTCACAAAAATAAAAGTACCAGAAAAATAAATGTTGAATCTTCTTTTTAAATTTACTTTTATATTACCTAAAAAATGTCAAATTTACATGGTATATTTCATAATATAATCATACGATTAATTTATGCTTTAATAAAATGAGATTTGAGTATAATTAAACCAAACAATATGTAGTAGGTATACAAAGAATTAATATTATAATCTGATTTATAGAACGAAAAAAAAAACGTTTTCATACTTAAGTCTTATTAAGCAAAAACAGAGCCGAAACCTAATTATTACTGGTGCTCTATAGTGAATAACGATCAATATTCGAAATGTAAATAGTGTAAAAAAAACAGTAGCAGATTCTAGTTTTCTATAAATAAAAAAAAGTTTAATATACATTAGGTTTTCAATAGAATTGATAATAACATTTGTCGGATACATAATCGTGACTCGACGCGCAACCACTCTATCTACAACCGTGGTGGCCCGTGTAAATATTGTTTTATCAGTTTCCATTCTGGGGCGCGTTCGAAAACTCAACTCGAGTTAATTATAGTTACTTTAGTCAACTTCGTGTCGTTCGAGAAAACAGAGTTAACTCTACGAACCCCGTACGAAAACATCATGTTGTTGACTCCGAGTTAACTCTCGTTACCCGAACGACTGTGGTAGGTCATTAGTAACTCTGCTGATAATAATTCTTATCATATATAGATAACAATAACATTTTATTTATTACCGTATATATATATATATATATATATTGAGTACGTATAGTACGATTAAAAATAACTTTATTTAAGCACATACTAGGTATGTAATTTAAATAGACTTTAGAATATTTACAATCATGTTCGTGACTTGTACTCGTTGGTTCCGTATCAAAAGATCTTATCATTTATTATAAATATTAACCGTCGTTCGGATTTTCAAAGTAATCTTAATTGAATTCCACTCTAATCTACAACTCTACTCTACACCACTCCACTCTAACTGCGAATATTCGAACGCACCACACTGGTCGTTATGCAGTTGTGTGCAGGTCGTATGGTATATTTTTCGGATAAAAAGTCAATGATACTACGCGCTATGCGTGAAATACGATACAGTATGGGAAAAACTACCGTTGGCGATCGCGTGTTTCTGTTTACCCGTCGAAAACGCGACGATATTATACCGCCGTCGCCGTCGGCGTTGTGCACTTCGGGACGACCTTTAACACCGTCCTTGACGTCATAACGCACGTGCGTTATTTCGGTAGACCGTTTTTTTTTTTTATTATTTACGTGGCAGCCGACAGAGTGGTGGCGTTCGTTCGTAGTATATACGTATTATTATGTACGGCCGCTCTATCAACCGCGATAGTAATTTTTTAGTAGTTTTTTTTTTTTTTTTCATCTGACAGTTTTGGCCAAAGTAAAAGAGAAAAAAAAATACAAAATGAACAAAAAAAAAAAAAACAACAACAACAACATCAACTAGAAAACCTCTACGGTTAGGTGTATCTTTTAGATGTATGTACGTTCGAAAATACGTTACGCGGACGACCGGGCCCCGATCCGGCGCGGCACATCAAAGGCTCCGACGGCGCGACGACGGACGTCCGTAATAAAGTGGTCCGCTGACAGCTCTATTATTACTCTGCGCGCGGTATACACGCGGCTGGCGGGCGACGTGACACCGGCAAAAGGACGTGTCGACGACTCGGTGGTAATATCCTCTAGCGTGCGATAAACGCGCCTGACGGACGAATATAATATTATTTATACGCGCATTGTGCGTGTTCGTTCGTGAGCCAACACGTGTGCGAGTCGTATACGACACGACGTGGTATATTAACGCCAGAATCGTTCCAGACGTGT
The DNA here is from genome assembly GCA_025469235.1 of Pemphigus obesinymphae. Taxonomy (NCBI): domain Eukaryota; kingdom Metazoa; phylum Arthropoda; class Insecta; order Hemiptera; family Aphididae; genus Pemphigus; species Pemphigus obesinymphae. The sequence continues at coordinate 21,756 of JAIPRL010004187.1, forward strand.
ATGCGTATTTGCATTGGCGGAAATCATCAGAGCGGGGGCGCTTGGGGGCTAGCCCCCAAAATTTTAGTTAGCCCCCTCCCCCGCCCAAAATGTGTCGAAAAAATTATTATAACATTCAATGTATTTATACGTGGATACTTTTGCTAAGAGAAGTGAATACATTTTTTTTTTTTTTTTTTGGCAAATTTTCTCACAAATCCGTATTTCTATAATGGTTTTCATTTATCGATTTGTATTTTATTGCATAACGTTTTATTTTTCGTAAGTACCTATACGAATCGTAAAGGCGAAACCGTAAAATATCATATTTATATAGGTATATCATAGTAACTATATTATTAATAATGTCCGGATGTCGGATGATTTTGATGTTATTAAAATAAAATGTTATAAAAATAAAAGATCATGCTGGAAAACCCGGTATTAATAATACAATATTGGTGGCAAAATTATCCGTACCTATTGTGTTGAACGAAAACGTCGGTAAACCCAGTCGAAATGTTTCGAAATTACATTTCAAACTCGATTTATTTCCCCGACCGACTACGCGGTCGTCATAATGGATAATATTGATATTCGGGCGAGAATAAAATATATGGTACCGCGTTGTACCGTCAGACGAAGGCGTACCTACACCAAGATGAAATAGATAGGTGTTATCAAGGTTGACACATTTTCCCCCGTGTGCGCATCTCTTTTTCGGCCGGCCCATAACGTAGTAGTTTACCACTTTTCACCGGTCTAATATTTTGTCCTTAGGATTTGAATTTTGATGGTGATTAAGTAAATAAACAATTAAACATGTCTTATAATAACTTAAATCATAATGGTATTTCATCATCAAATGGCGAGGTAGTGTAGGAGTGACTATTCAATACAAAGACAAAAGAGAGAGAAAATAGATTGAGATGACACGGGCATGTTTCTGGAAGGAACGAAAATAAGAGAGTAAGATTATTAATGTAATAATGGAGATGGTCACGTGTAAGGGAAGAGAATGCAGGAGATCGAGTGTGGAAATGCAGGACTAGGGTGGCTAACCTTAAATAGCGGAAAAAAGAGGCGAACGAAAATAATTCCTATGAAAAAAAGAATATATAAATATATTTAAACGTATATGTATAAGCTGCACAACGTGCAAAAATATAGTTTTTAAATACAAAATAAATAATAGTTACAATTTGAAAAAAATTCCGTTGCCGTGAAAGGTAGTAATCAGTAAAAAAAATTTTGACACGAAAAAGTGAGTACAATTTTTTCGATTACCAGAGATACAAATTAATCGTAGTAATAATAAATTAATATTAACGAGTATATAATATAATAGATTAGCTACTTACCCACACAGCATTTTCTAATGATAATCATTGTATAAATATCGGAATTTGATTGGAATTCAAATATTAAAATTTTTAATGTTTATTAAATGTTTATTAAACATTTATTTACAAATATTTATTAAATATCCTAGTAAAGATATTTATTTAATACTCCTTAAATTTTTATAATTATTATTTTTTCTTAATTGAAAACTTTAAAATTGAATTCCAAATTATAATTCAATGTTAAATGTAAATATGAAAAAATAATTTAAATAAAAGACCTATTATGAATTATAATGTTATTAAAATAGTTCAATGTTTATTTCAAATTTCGTTTCTCGTTGGCTGATGCGGCGTATACAAATTAAATTTCCGGTGAAGGGGGGAGGGGATTAGGTTAGGTCGTTAACTTATCTCGAGTTTCAGCCGTTTCAAATACAATATACATTTTATAATATCTTTCATAAATGGGTATTCAAAATTAAATTTCAGGGAAGAAGGGGGGGGGTGGGTTATAGAATCGGATAATTTAATAAATGTACTTGAAGTAATGATTTATGTATATATTAGGTACTTCATGTTTATAATGATTATTTTTTGTCTACGTGAAATCCGTGGTTTATCTGTTTTAAAAATACGTAGGTATATATTATATATTGTTATACGTATTATAGTTATATTGACCGTTAAATGTTCTGTTTAATTCAATATTTTGAATAGTTTGAATTTTTGATATATAAACTATAAACTCGTATAGTAAAATCCCCACGCGATATATTATGTAAAAATATATCATATGGGTACAAATAATATACAATATGGACGCGATAAGAATAGTTTCCGATGCGAATGCTTAACCATCACTACCATCACTCCCTAAAAACAATAGTGTTCGTACTGCTCGGCCATCAAGTATTGACACAAAATGTAATATAATATAAAATATACTTATTCGAGTTATTCGTTAAATAATTATTCGTGTAGGTTGAACTAGAACTCATTATTAAGAAGGATGGTAATATAATAATTTATTCGAATAACTGAACGGCTTAATAATATAATAAAATATTTATTTATTTATTTAAAATCACGGACTTAAAGTCCAATTACAGAGAATATATATGGCAGTGTACGTACAGAGTAAAAGAAAAATAAATAAGAACTATATTAAAATTAATTAATTTTTAAAAAAAAAGAGAGAGAACAAAAGCTAAATATTACAATGAGAATATATCTAAATCACGATTTACTCACATTATTACCGGTAGTCAACAGAATATTAATTGGTGATAATGACATATAATTTTGTGGACAATATGGAATATGAAATAAACAAGTGTCACGGGTATTCCGTATGTGTATTTTAAATTTAATTTGACCTAATAAAAATCAATGGTCAATTATTTTGTTGTTTAATCATTTTTTTAAAAAGGAATAGTAGGTAACAATGAATTCTTCTGTCTTGAAGAGATTTTAAATTCAAAAAGTTGAGAATATCAATATATCCAGAATGTGGAGCCCTTACAATATTACATTTGAAGCAAATATATCTAAGAACATTATTTTGGACGCCTTCGATTAGTTTAAAATAGCCAATATTATGACATTCCCATATAATTGGGGCGTATTCCAATTGCGATCTTATAAGCGACGTCTATAAATATTTAGAAGTTATTATAGGGTCATTGAACTTAGAACAATTACGTTTTATTAGTCCAAACATAGAAAGGCCTTTGTTTTTTATAGATAGTACATGATGGTTAAATAAAAGTTTGGAGTCAAAAAATATTCCAAGATCCTTAATTAATGAGCAACGTGATAGATTAAGAATAAAAAAAAGCTATAACTGTAAATAATAGAAATTTTTTTTTTTCGTAAAACATGAAATAGACTGTAATTTAGTAATATTTAATGACATGCCGTTAATATAGTGCACCAATCATAAAAACTATGTAAGTCTTTTTGAAGCAGATTAGAATCTGATGGTGGCTTCACGGATTTAAATATTTCAGCGTCATCTGCTAATAATAGTACTTATATTGGAATATTTAATTGATAGATTAAATAATAATGGGGATAAATGATCTCCTTGAGGAACACCAGAAATCACATTAATCGGTTTGGAAATAAATTCTTTAAATATTACATGCTGAGTTCTCTGGGTGAGAAATGAGTGGAACCAAGATAATAACGGGTCGGTAAAACCAATCTTTTTACGTTTCATAGCTAATAAACTATGATCAATCATATCAAAGACTGTGTATATTCGGCTATTTGCTCGCCTTTCGAAAGAGAGTCTAGTAAGAAATGTTTGAAAGATTAGATTAAATTAGTAACAGATGACTTCTGAGAGCGAAAACCGTGTTGTTGTGTTACGAGAATATTTTTAAACAGAGGAATTAGGTTAGAATTTACAATTTTAGAAAATATTTTTGGAATAATAGAGATCAAGGATATAGAACGGTAGTTAGAGATTAGTTTTTTGTTACCTTTTTTAAAGAGAGGGTTAATAAACGTACACTTCCATATTGTAGGAAAATATCCATCTTTCAACGAAATACAAGATAAATATTGAATTGGGTGGGAAATAATAAATTTGCAATTATATAAGAAAATCGGAGATTAATTAATAATAAATAAAAATGCTTTTTAGAACTCAAATAAACGGATTTTTTTTCCCTTTAAAAAATTTCAATCTTCTACTATCAGTAGTTTGGAGAGTAAATTAGGACTTGGATAACATTTATATATAAATATAAATATTTAATAAATATGTGTTCGCTGTATGGGTAAGGATCACTTATTGCATGGAAATAGTAACGAGTTTAAAAATGTTTAAAGAGTAAACCGTTATAGCTTACTTAACGATAGAAATAAAAATAGTATTTATATTTCTCGGGTTTTGCAGGTAATTATTTTTAATTGTATCATAATAATAGTTATAATTAAAATGCTATGAAACAAGTTAGGAATGCCCACTCTGCGAGCGTGCTAGCCTCCCGGTTTCTAAACGTATTTTAAATAATAAACTACAATTATTGCATAAACAATTTTTTTAACCTATTAAACTTATATATTATTGATCACATCCAAAATGAACAAAGCAAATAAAAATTTTAAATATTACTATTGGTAACCACAGCAACAAGTTATAAAAACAGACGGATGTATCAAATATGAAACGAAAAATATCTATGTCTTCGGTTACCAACTCAACTAACTCGTAACTATGTAGGTATTAGGATTTACGTATAGACGGACGGATGATGGACAGCACGATCGTAATATGAGGTGTTTAAACTTATGTTTAGAAATCTAAGTGGATCCCAATTAGGTTAAAAGGTATCTAAATTGTATAAGAAAGTGGATATAGATAATTTGATAAGGTGATTATTGGTTCCGCGAAGATATTGTACATTGTATTATCCTTTAGAGATATTTATAGTAGTACTTATTTCTTTTTAGAGATATTTTGATTATTTTCCAAATAGCGATCGATTACGAGTAATGAACAAAATGTCTCAAAATGGAATAACATACCTCAATAAGACATATTAATGTTTTTGAAGATAATTTCTCCAATCACCTAAACATGATGAAAATTCACAGTAATAAAATATTGTATTATTTTTAAACGAATACCTACCTAATCATTATTATTGTTCATTATTCATACCACTGTAGAGTGTACGTTTCAAACTTTTATGACGGTCGTGTTAAGCACTTGGACTATTCTGGCTGTTGTATCATACGTGTTTCTCGAATTCTACATTTTAGATAGTATTATCGGTGTCCCGTCAATTGATAGCAGTCAATTGATCGCACGACAATTGACCGCATGCGACAACTGATAGTACGACAATTGGTAGTGAAAAATTAAAAAATTATAATAATTAGGGTTGGGAACTTAATGCTCTATATACGCTTATACATAAAATAATAAATAGTAAAGCCCAGAGTTAATATTGATAGGTTATTTTAATGAATTTGATGTGCCTACAAATTATTAAATATTATATCAACTAAGTACCTATTTGAAATTTAAGAATTTTGAAATTATATTATCATTTATCATCAAATATGCTCTAAAAAATTGTAAAATTAAAAAATATGCACTTTAAACTAAAAAAAATTACTAAATATGCAAAAATATACACTATAAACTTTTATAATACATATTATAAACAATAATAACATAACTTTAAGGGTTTTTATTTTTATTTTTTCTTTGACACTACCAATTGTCGTACTATCAATTGTCGCAAGCGGTCAATTGTCGCGCAATCAATTATCCGCTATCTATTGTCGTATATCCAGTATTATCATCAGTTGATATTCTTAAATCTAGCAAATCATGACGAAATCGGATGTAGGTACAGAGTTTTGGATTTGTTAAACGATAACTTTGTTTTTCAAGTATACGATGACCATTTAGATACCATCGCAATAAAAATCAACAAGTAAAATAATTTCAAGAAATTACAGTGTTTACGGTAAAATTTTCAGGAAAAAAAAAAAATAGAACACCGACATTTAACTCGAACAATATTTCTTTTTTCGAATATACCTAACAGGGAATCGTTATTTAAAAAAAAAATATATATATACACACCGATATTATTATCGTATATTTTATAAATGTTTTCGAGTTGTGCTCGAACTCTTGAACAGAGTTTTTGAAGTTTACATTTTAAAAATTTTATACATATATATATATATATATCATACTAAAAATCGGTATAAACGCAATTTATTGTTCGGTCTTTAACAGCGATCGTGATACACCCTGTATATGATTGTGCGGGGAAAAAACATATTTCAAACGTCTCCCGTTCCTCTTAATTTTCCGGCAGTCATGGCTCGTTGCGAAAACTCCCGAACGATTGAGACGTCAAACTCGGTTAATTAACTGGTTTCCGTCAACGTACCGCAGCCCCGCAGCAGACTCCAGAACCGTTGCCAGTGACCGCTGACCCGTCTGCCGACCGCATACACGGTTATCAACGACTCGGTCCGATAACGTTTCGATCCCAATCATTTGGTCTAAATATAACATGTTCTTCGTCGGGTTTTCTAGTTAATTTACGAATTGGCGCACGACCACAATATCATAATATAAAATATAATATAATATTATATTTCGTTCGTGTGTTACGACAGTGGCCAAATTTTGTTTTTTTTCTACCACCGTGTGCTTCTTTCATTTCCTCCAGATAAAACGATACGTTTTCAGCTCATAATAGTATATATATATATATATATATATATACCTACTTGACGATGGTTTTTTTCCCCCTAAATTTGAATTTGGAAATCTGACTGAGATTTGTCCTTCCTTCGTGAAATTCGTTTCATGGAAGCCCGCTGTTGAACCGTACAGTTGCAAAACTCGTTATTAACGCAATTCCGTAATTTATCGAAAACACGACAAAGAAACTAAATTATGCCGGCACAAATTTCTACGGTAATTTCTATACCATCATAATGATTGAACGATGACAATGTTAGCTCTCACAGAATATGGAAGCCGTACAACTCGAAAGCGACGAATTTCTCAAAACTTCAGATTTACCCGTAAATTGCTTCTCATTGGTCCTCGGAACCATTTTCCACATATATATATATATATATTTTTTTTTTTTTGATTTGTGATTTGAACTCACTTTCATATTAGTTATATTTTATCATTTCAAATTATTTAGATATTTTTGTAAAGTCGGCAACGTCCGACAAACGTAATCATCCAACATACACAATGAAAAACATTATATTTTTTCGATTATATAAGGTATTTTAAAATTAATAAATATATTTTTAATAAATTTAAAGAAATTCCGATAATTATTTTTTAATTTTAAGATTATTTATATTTATTATATTTTATTACTTTTTGAATAATTTTGTGAACTTTTTATCGTAATTTTGAGCTCAATATCAAAACGTTATATCGAAACTCATAAAAAGTTTCTAAAATAAAGATAAAATTATATTATAAAATGAAAAATCAAGACATTTCAGGTAAATATGATTGGGCAGAATCAATTTGGAAAACGGGTCTCGCTCAGTACGTTCGCTACGACACGCTTAATTCATTCGCCACGCTTGGTTATGTCTAAAATTAAACTAAGCTATCCTCCGATTTGCTATGAAATATCACGTAATAATGAATATATTTACGGCAAAAAAGTCTGAGAATTTTCGTATGATGGTCACCGTCAGGGCATTATCAAATACTCTACTGATAAAACCGTTCTCGATTAGGATTGAAAAGATGGATACATTTCCTTAAATATACATATTTATCTCGTATTTTAAGGTTTTTAACTTTCTAACCTTATATTTGTTATATCTGTCCGTCCGTTCTGTCGATAAATAATTAATCTTAAGGTGCCTCGCAAGGTGCAAAGGCCCCCACATCCCCATCCAATGCTATATGTTAGTTGTATGCTTTAAATGCTTATACACTCTAACTCAAGTACATCATTTATTTTCAACATAACTTTTGTATTTGTTTTTAAGAATTTACTTATAAATTATAATATAATAGGTACAGTTTTCTAAAAAACTGAAAGCCGCTTATTGTTTAAAATAAACATTGAAAATCAACAAGTTATTATTTTTACTCATTATGCATATTTTAACTTTTTTAATTGGATAGTGAAACATGTTTACATTTTATATACTCGAAAACTCCTTGGAATAGTACTCGATATTTTTCTTAAAATACAAGTACCTATGTAAGAAGCAAAAAAAAAAAAAACATTCGTATAAATTAAAAATTCTACCCAATAATCGATTACCTATCTAGGATTTGGCCTCGGGGCCTTTAAATACACCGGGCTCATAAATATTCTCAAGCCGGCTCTGAAAATTTCCTACCAACATAATTTTTATGTAAACGATAAATAATTGACAAAAAGTCAAATGTGTACGATAACCATTCTGCAAACAGTATGCACATGCCACGAATGTATGACATAACGTCAAAAAATACCCAAAGATAGTAAAACATCAAATGGTTCATGGTTAAATTGGAAAATTCACGAAATTTAGTCTCATAGTTTTTCAAATGTCGATTAGTTAATATTTTATAAATTCCATGGTGTCATGTTTAAAACGCTTAACGAAATATCCTAAATTGTTTTCTTCATCCAGTAGGAGCGTTCAAATATTATTATTAACAATAATTTATTCCTCCATATTTAACTATTTTTATATGTTCAGTTGAACAGATTTAAAATTGAAATGCAAGAAAACGTTTAATCATCGGACACGTCGCACCTTCCAGACCGTAATTTTACATATTATCGTTGCTCTAGTTGCGATATTAATATCAATAAGTATTTAAAATTTTTTATTTGTTTCGTTGGTTTTAGTTTTCTATACATAAGATGTATTAGTAGGTTAAACAATTTTTTTTAAAACTATTTATGAACTTATAACTTATTGTGTATCATAAATACAAGATTTATTGTAATAAGAAACATTTGGTACCGTTTTTAAGTAATCATCATTTCATCTTTATGAGTGATATTGAAATAATAAAAATATTCGAAGAGACTATTCGAGTTATCATTTTTAGCCCACTCGAATTGTTTTCGACTGGAATCAATTTATGTAAGAAATAAAAAGTAAAATGGTCATTTTTGTAGTAAATCGAGATTATGCATTGTATTTTAGGTCCTCCAAAACGTCTAGTAATTTAAATCGCGAAATAACTTCATTAAAATTTCTATTTCATTAAATTATATTGTATAATTACGTATTTTACTTTGATTAACTGTTAAAAAAAAGTCATTTTGATATGAAAAAAATAATATACCAATTAGGACATATGATTTTAAGCCATCGCTAACAGTTAAAATATTCATACTCACTGTATTCAATTATAAATATTCCATTGTTATAGTTTCATATTTTCAATTTAAAATAATATAATTACATTGAATTGAGAGGCCAGAAAAAGTTAATTAAAATTCTTGTTCTTAGCACGAATTCTTATTTTTTTAAACAGTATATTTTTTTACCATAGACTGGAACTTATTTTGAAAACTTTTTTTTACAAGATCTTTATAATATATATATATCGGGAAGCATAGATCATTTTTGTGAAATATTTTTTAGAAAGTTATTTGTATAATACGTACACTATATATTTCATGTTTTTAAATTTTTACCCTTCTTCCTTATTTGCTAAAACTTTATCGACTTTCGAATTTCGAACGGTAACCTATGACTTAAATTATACATTTTTAAAGAAAATGTTTTTATAAGAATTTTCACGTTGAATATTACCCGAGTTATTTTATACTTTCCGAGATATAGCCTGATCTATGATGAAAAAAAAATCATCCTATTTACACCTATGTGTATATTTATATTCAATAGAAAAAGAATCAATATCAAAATGTATTATTATTTATTTAGATGAAATAATGGTGAATATACATTTATTTTTCGAGTTAGTACCTACATATAGAATGCACAATAATAATAATAATAATAATAATAATATTATATATGATAAACAGTGTAATGTGCTTAAAAAAAAAGAATAAAAAAAAAAAAAAAAACGAAATTCGGATGGTCTACAATGAAAATACTATTATAATATTTAAGTTCAATCCATAATAATACATGTTTATCATAATACATATTATATAATTGAAATATAAATTTAAAAATATTAATCACGATTAAAATACCAACATAATTATTATAATCGTATTACAGCTTTTAACATATAAATATATGTATAATTTCAAATCGATTCAATATGATAGTATTATATCTATGTATTTAGTGTCGAAAATAGTTTAAATTAAATCTATAGAAATAATACTTACAGAATGTGTTAAAAAAAAAAAAAAAAAAAAAACGATATTATTGTAAGCACTAAACACATTTTTTATTTGTAACAGTAATTATGAATAAATATCTTATTGTACAATGATGTAATACAGGAACGTTTTGTTAAGTAAATAAAAATTATCAAATAAAATAATGGAAATTTCATATTTTTTTTTTTTTTTTTTTATAAAATAATTAAATTATTATAGAAGTAAACACAAGATTTTGATTCGTTGATAAACACAAATACGACATTTTGAAGTGCGTAGATTGATTTAATCCGAGTTTCATTTATTAAAGTTTTTTTTTTTCATTTTTATTTTGAATTAGTTTTAGTAATATCCATAGTAAATGTCCATGGAGAATTTATAGAACTTTATAGGGGTTAAATTCATTCATTTATGTTTGATAACAGCTGCTAAAATCAACTGTGATTGACTTCTCGCGTTAAGTTTTGAATTACATATTGATTTTTATTCTGTACAACAATAGTTTTATTTAAATTTTGAAGTAAAGTTCCAAACGCTTAGCGTATAAATTAAAAACTATTTTAGGCATTTCTCAGATAAAAAGCCAAAAAAGAGAAGAATTATTTATGAAATATTTCCCAGTTAGCAAGATAATGTTTTAATAATATTTTAAGGAAATTTTCTTGGAAAACAAATAGAGGCATTTTACACATGTAATGTTTTAAATACATTTAATTATTTGAACATCATAACAATAATTTTTGAATGTTGTATTGAAAATATTTTTAACAGACAAAAAATGTCTTCAAAATATTATTTTACATTCCAAAAATGATTACCTAGTATATTATGTTTTCTATTTATTTCAGCAGGACAATATTTATCTTAAGGTACATTTTAACCACACTTATTTTTTCTAAAACGTGCAACGGAATAGTGTCTTAATTTGATTTATTAAAACTTTTTGCTAAGTGCACTTAATCGTGATTTTATCGTTCAAACATCGAAAATTATTCAAATACATGATTTTACGATTTTCAATCAATTCCATGTAAAATATGTTTCCATTTTTTATATTGAATAATATAATAATTTTATATTATTGCAATAATTTTTATATTAATATTCTGTGTACCAGAACCTATTATTAATACAAAATGAACGTAAATGACTTTTCGTAAATATTTAAAGAAATTTTGAGATATTTAATTCATATAAAGTTTAATTTTAGATTGTATAACCTGAAAATATGATACAAGGTTAGTCGTACAATAATTATATTAAAATATCTTGAAAACCGTTAGTCAACATTATTTTTTTTTTTTTAAATCATTTAAAATTACAACATACAAAATGTATTATTTCGGTGAAAAATTGAGATAAACGCGCAGTAATTGATTTTAAGTAATCTAATTTTACTTAAATGATCGAAAAATTTTTCGACTTATGTGAGACAGTAACGTATTTATACGTAACCCATTTATTCGTTTCGAAAAATAATGCCGGAACATAGTATTCGATGAGTTTACAGAGTCTGCTGTGTGTTGACGCTTAGAGATATAATTTGATTAATTGTTATTAACTAAATTGTTTAACTGATTAACGTTTAACAGATATTCCTCATGCCAACGAAATTTTCGAGTATCTATTGTAACATGTCAATTATACAATATTATATATAATACATATATATTATCCGTTAGAAACGTATCGGTGTACATTGAAGACGTTCAAGGGTCGGACCGAACCGGTATTTTTGAATTTTTAAACTTTTTTTTAAAATAATAACACTAATAATGTATTTATTAAGTAGGTATAAACATATAACAATCAAACTTAATCCTTTAAAAACCAAGAGTGTGATATCTTCTTAAATTTGTTTTGGATATAAGGGTTTTATTAACAATTTTTTTTTTTTTTTTTTGGATCGGACAAGGGCTTTTCTTTTACAAACGATTTTGGACTGGGCTTTTTATGCGCTTAGCTTTTTTTTTGGGCTGGGGCCGGGCTTTTTTCCAAAATGTTTTCCACCGAACTGGGTTGTGCTTAAGAAAAAAATTGTGCCGGGCCAAAAACTATTGGCACTTACAGGTCTATACCATACACATATACAACTTGATGAATTTTATAGATAATGAAGTCTATATTAATTGGTGATATAAATCATAAATGCATTTTAGCTATGAAAATGTTAGATATTCCATTCATTATTATTATTATTATTGTAACAATTAAAAACTATTCTCGAGTCAATAAATGTATCTAATTCGATGCAATTTTGTTTAAAATTTAATATCATGTTTATTCCTGAATGGTTTATACATTATCTGGTTCGAATACGAAATTTCGAATAAAATTATTTTATCATTGCTTCGAACTGAATGTATCCACCATATGTATTATCCTACACTACGAGTAAAGTGCTTATATACATGTACTGTCCGGATTTTTTTTTTTGCAGTACGAGTTATATACCGAACTAGAATCGTCTTTCGAATGCACAGTGGTGCAACTACGGGGGTGCTAGAGGGTGCTGAAGCACCCCCAATTTTATTTTAAACACCCTCAAGTTCCATGTCATTCTAATTTCAAATATCAACTACAATTTTACCAATGTAATTTTATTTTTTAAGACTTTACTATCAGTTATTTTTTTTCAGCGTGTTTTTTCAGCAGCGCTTTACTAATTTAAGTATAATAAATATTGAGAGAGACTTGGCTAATGACATTGTTCCAGACGAAATCTTGAACACATTTGCTAATACCGATAGAGATTATGTTTGACTCTTTAAATTTAAAAAAAAAAAATAAGGAAATATTATAAGTAATAAAATAAGGTACATTTTTTTCCAAAAATGGTATTGTAAATATAATGATCGTACAATCTAAATATTGGCAATATGTAATGTTGGTTTGGGGGTGTAGGGGTGGAGCCCCCAACGTCATTATAAACGATTCATAATAGTAGCACCCCCAAGATTTGAACTCTAGTATGGCGCCACTGTGAATGCAATAGTTGCATATTAAAACTAAAAATAATGGTAACACACTATACTGTCCGAGGAGCGAAGGAATGATGGACAAACTTCCACTATCTACATCTGGACCACGTTATAAGCACATAGGTGTTGTTAATACATATTTCAAGATTTATCGTAGAATAAACGAATCAAACACTTGTTGAAGGGATTTTTGTGAGCATTATATATTACGTTATTTTTATCGTATACATTATTTCACAATTTTATAGGAAATAATATGAATCCAAACCCTATTTATAAACGTAGCTAGTCGTCATTAGTTAAAAGTAGTTTGATGATTTTAGATGATGTTTTGACTGTGGAGAGACAAGAGCTGAATATTTTCGTAAGTCCAATTTAGTGAAATAAATGATTGTACCTTAGGAAACGAATTACCCGATATTTAAAATTATATTTGATCAAAGTAATTGAATTTCATATAATCGAAATGTCATATATGATTGAATTTAATATACTTTTGGTCCACAAGTATAAAGTCGTAAATTCAGAGTTGACATATAGAATATATAAAAACAGTTTTAAATTATATCTGGACATTTTGAAAAACTTAAAAATGTAGTCTTTGTGATTTTTGTTGTCAGCAAACGGTTACAAATTCACCTTTGGATTGTAATTTTTTTTTAAATATTGTATATTCAATTATAAGTGTTCTTCTTCTTCTTCTTTACCTTACTTAATATGTTGTGCTTCTTGTTTTATCCAATTTATAGTATTGTGCTAACCATTATTGGAACCACAGAGAAACCAACTTTTTCAGTCCTTTATCCCATTGTACATATATATATATATATATATATGAAAAGGGACTTCTCTTTTCATAAAAAAATCATAGCTTCCCAATATATATTTATATATATATATATATATATATAATATTTTAGGTACAAATACGGTGAACATAAGTTTGGAAAAACATTCTATACGTCATATGGAAGTTAAAAAAATAGGTAGAAAAATAGTGTAAATTTTTTTTACTGAAAAACTAACAACATTATTTACAGTAATGGATTTATTATGGGTGAATGTTGTACATTGTACTGGGGCAAAGCGGCTAAATAAATATTCTACCACAAAATCTGAAACCATTAAATATTTTTTTAGTTGATTTAAATATAAAATAAAAATTTCGAAAAATGTGTAGGATTTTAATAAAATTTTCCCGCTATTTCATTCCGATGATTCTCCTCTATATATATTTACAGAAGATATTAATAAATTACCTACGTCTAAAAGTACTTTCTATATAAATTTGTTTTAAAATGTCTCTGTATCCAACAAATTGTCCTGATTTTCAAAACTTCTGAACCTTTATAACACCAAAACTATATAAATACATGTTATTTTAAAACCAATACATTTTGAGTTTGAAGTTTTATAATTCAAAACGTTAATACTACTAAGAAGAGTAAATTCCTTGGTAATTTATAGGCATAAACAATTATTAATGGCATGCGATATACTTATATTCTTAGTAAGAGTACTAGAGCATTTTAGATTCTGTGTCGTTATATAAATTGGAAATTTATAATGTCAAAATATGGAAAATTACACTAAAAATGATACTATGGAAATAAGTGTGTGTTTGACAGTGTAATTAATTTATTTTGACTGAAACTGGTTTTCTGTTTTCTGCATTATTTTAAGCGTGGCAAACAAAGCAATATTAAAATACCAACACTTTGTACAAAAGTACAAAATCAATACAAACACAAACTGCATGTGAAATTTATAATCTCTACTTTTTTTTTCGTAATTTTGGCTTTTAAGACCATATCGTTCCACATATTTGTCTCCAGTTCCCCTGAAATCTGAAATGAAAAAATGACTGAAATCTGTCTTTGTATACTCAGTTGTTTCTGTGTTTATTTCTAACCAAAAATTTTTTTGCCTATATTTTTAGTTGGTCTTTATTTACCGCCAGCTAGACTATAATATAGTCTATATATGATAAAATTCCAATTTTTTTTTCTCCTAGCCTGATACCTTCCTAATCCGTTGGGCTTAGGACCGTTGGTTCTAATGAGTTTTTCTGAATCTAGCTTGGTTGTCCCCTAAAAATCCCTAAAATATAAGTATATTATTCAAAGTACAAACATTTAATGTATAATTTTTTTCCGTACCCTGAATTCTTGCCGTACTGGTCGCTCTAGGCATTTGCCCAATTCGCCCCATCCTCCCTTAGCATAGCTCTGCAAATTAATATAACTGTTATAGTTAAATTTATCAGTAATAAATTGCGGACCATTTTATTTTAAAACAGAGAGACACAACTTTAAAATAAAAGATAATACTCATTAAATATTATAAATTATATTTAGTACTTTTTAAATTCTTTAATTATACACAATAGTACTATAAAACTAATATTATATTCTCGGGTTTTTGATCAATGCAACATTTACTCAAGTAATTTTTCAATTCAATTTTTCCCCCACTTGACATTTGATCAAGTGATTTTCATTTTAAAATTATCAGATAAGAATCGCATATAATATGCATAATAAATATAAATCAATTCCAATAATTTCCATAATGAGACTTTGTACATTAAATCGTAATATGTTTTATTAATCGATTAATTTATTATTAGTCTTATATCTTATTTTGAATTGGTGTTTTTAAACTTCAGAATTCGGATTTTTAAACAAAGCCACGTAGGTAATTAATTTCGTATACCTACTATCCGTAAATAAAATATTAAATTTAACTTTTCGAAACTAATAATGAAAACATAAAATGGTATTGGTAAAATTGTACATCGTTTTGAGACTAAAGTAGATATATCATATGCATTGCGTGTAAAGTACAAATAACATTATTACCGAATTATTATTGAAAAATATTTTGTTGAACCCATGTTTTAAATGCGCTTTTTGGCAAAGTAAAACATATTTATGTGTGGTATGTACGATTTTTATCATTAAGTCTATATTTTTTAGAATAATAATTGCGCTTTATTCTCAAAAGTTCTTAATAGTTGTATAGTTGTTTGGAATTAACTCGAATATACTTTAATTATAAATAATTCGTTTTAATTGGTTACAAACATACTAGGTACTTACATTAAATAAGTAATTAAACTACATAGTTAAAAAAATACCGTTTAATAATAATTATATACAGGATGTTGATGACCTAACAAATATTACTAAAATTGTTTTAGAAAAAATTTATTTATGACATAAAATATTGAAAAAACTACCAAAGAATTACATGGACTACGTCTTATAAATAATAATAATAGTGTTATCCATAGTAATACTACTGTATAGTAATTTATGTTACGTTATTTACTTATATCGGAAAAGTTTTATAAATACAAGTCAAATATTAGACAAAAATTAAAGAATACCCAATATATGTATTTGAAGTATTTATAGATTAATAGTGCTTTTCTGAAGTATTTAAAAATAATCAAACACACGAAAAATATTTACTTGGATAATAAACATTTACAGGTAGGTACATACAGGTATTTGGATTAAATTAAATGGTGACCATATAATATATATCCCGTTCTTCATCAATGGGTCATGTTGTCCTCAGAAACTTCCAAAAAGAAACTCATCCACTAGATTTTTTTTTAAATCGTCCCCGTTTTATTTTTGTTAAAAATAATATAATACTGTATAAAATGGGAATTTTAAAATTTTTTGTTTATTTATAAATTAATTACCTATTTTTCTGAGCATAATCTATACACAATGTCCGTTTAGGATCTCGAATGTGTCAGTATATTTCGATATCTATGTGGCATCTAATAATATGTAACAAAAAAATTATATTGCGATATATCAATAATTACGCGCTGCTGAGATGTATGTGAATATAATATGTAATGTTGCATATAAGTTATTAATTGAATATTAATAATTACATATGGATAGTTTGTAACATCATGGAGAAGAAACAATGTCATAAAATGTATTTGTTATCCATCATACAGTTAGTTCCGGTACGAAAATTTGCGGGGACTAGTGCAAGATATATTTTTCAGACCTGATATAATATGACAAGTAGAAAAAAAAGTAAATACCAAAAAAAGAAAAAAAGATGGCATTTCACTATTTCGGCGGGGCTTCTATAGATTGAATTGATTCGGTTCCAAAAAGAAAAAACAAGTTAAAAAAAGGTCTTATTAAAAAAATTCTCAAGGAATTATTTATTATTTTACGGGCCCTGGTGCAAGGTCACACTTTACACTTTCCTTGTACCGACCAACATGGTTCTAGGAAAACAGTTTGTAGAAAGTACATGCTAAATATTGGCATAATTCCGCAGTCAATAGGACAAAATCGAGGGATCCACTTAACGCAGCATCCCGATAATTAACTGAAATTATATGTTATAATTTATTAATTTATAATCAATTATAATTTCAAAAATACATGATAAATACGAATTTGTTTTGAGATAATACTGAACAATAAGTGATTGAAAACATTATGGAACACCAAAAAATGAAGATATGCAAAGAGAACCGAAATCTAAATTCTAAATGGTCGAATTCTTTGGTGTTATCTATATTTATATAAAATATTGTCAAATTAAAATTCTATAATGGGATAAAAAAAATTATTTTTAATATTTTTAAATCGAAATAATTATGTTTGTATTGTTCAACGAAATAATAATTATCAAAAGAATATATATTTTTTTGTTATACCGTCTAATGGCGATAACTTGAACCTCGATAACTCGAAAAACTTGACAACTCGATTTTTTTTTTATTCCCCTAGAAATTCTCATAATAGTCAATGTACTATAAGTTTTGTTAAGGCTCGAATATAAAATTGTGATAAATAGCTTAGTCGAAGTATATTAATATCTGTTATATCTAGATATTCTGTGTATTTCGTAAACATATTAGGTTTTATCTACTTGAATACTATATAATAAAGATTAAACGAGTAGATAGAATCTGATTATTAGCGCATGCACATTTTACATATTTTAAACATGTCTCAATAACAAAAATTAAATCATTTAACTATAGCTCACAAAGTTTATATGATACAACTGGTGGAGAAAAGTAATCGGAAAAAACAACCATTGCATCTATTTTAGTTTTTTATAACATTTATGTACATTTATTTCTCATAACAATTTAGATTCTGACCGTAGCGAGGAAGCTTATGGTTATACAATGATGTTTATTTTTTATTTTTATTTTTTTTTATTTTTCTGTCAACATATTTTCTACCAGAAGGAGTGCTCCGATCTTTACACTCATACCCGGTTTCCGGTAGAAAATTGCATCTAGTTGGTACTTTTGAGAGGTTATTTTTCGATTTTCATAATAGTTTTTTTATGCGTAAGCAAAAACTACCAAAAAATTACGAAAAATACGATTTTGTAAAATCGAGAATTTTAATTTCGTCGTAATTTCGAAAATAATGACTTTATAATCTTGAAATTTTTACCGAATATTTAATTT
>JAIPRL010004188.1:0-40358 GCA_025469235.1 Pemphigus obesinymphae
AACGGATCACTCGAGGACTTTGCAAACGCAACTCCAAACGCTGTCGAATGGTTACGGAATTTAGATATCAATCTATGATTTATGCTATTTATAATTTATGATCTACAATCGGTATCCTAACGTCCTTACTGCTCTACCCTAATTATGTATTAAATTTTATATTTTTTTCTTTCTTTTTTTTTTTTTTTTTATATATAAAAAATGATTTTCTAAACGCCATACAAATAAATAAATAAATAAAGCTGCAATTTACATTTAAAATATAAGAGACATTTACAGGTGATTTCGATATTATTTTATGTAACATATAATTATTGAAATATCTGCCTAATTAATAATTAACTAAAATTAACAGCCATTCATATATTTACGTATTTTGCGTGTGTAAAGCTGTCACCATACTTCAACGATATGTGTCTAACAATCAACAACGAGACTTAATAAACGTTGTTAAAATTTGTTCGGCCATATTCAGTGATATAGCCACATATGGTGTTATACTTGGTAGTACCAACTTTACATTTGTGAACATGGTTGGATTGTTGTCAAAATTGTTTCGAATCACTTATTGTGTTTTTAGATATTTTTACAATTTGATCTATCATATTCATTGAGATATTCACATGTGATGGTATGTATCAACTTCAATTATAATTATTATTATACATACTGACTGTATTTGTTATAGGTATCATTGAGGATTATCCATTTACCACCGTCCTATGCTGCCCGTGTAAATTCTTATCAGTGACCATTCTGATTCTGTTATTCTGTAAGTACACTAAATTTACACGATTTACTATCTCTTGTAGTGATTGCCAGGCAGACACAGCGAGTTTGTATACATGTAAATGTATAGACCAAGGGGTGGTATACAGTGAGACCATAACACTAATAATTTACTATTGTATCTAGATTTTAATTCTATTACATATCATAGCATATCCAAAATAAATATTGTAACGCTCGTTATAATTTCGTAACATCATAAAATTAAACTTAAAATGTTATAAGTATGACTATAATTCATGACTACATTCATTGACAACTGTACAATATGTAAATTAATTATGAAAATATTAAATATATATTTGTACACGATGCTATCTAGTGCTTTTGTTTTGAACTAAAGGGTGCAGAGCGACCTCTATTCAATTTCAATTGATTCACAAATGTATATGCTAGTAAACGCATACTTGTGGGTATTACAATGTGCCTTAATTGAACACGGTGTATACTATGTAAAGTGCGTTTCCATCGTACCCCCACTTCGAAATTTTGAGTAAAAAATATTATGGTGTTGTGTTAATTATTATGTAACAGTTTGTAACCACAAAAAAAATTATGTAACCTACTCTGGACCCGGAAAAAAATGTTTTTTACTAAGTAACATTATCCTGGCGCCCCCACTCTTAGAAAAATGAACATTTTGATTTAAAAATGAATTGGTATTATGTAATTGTTATGTAACAATTTGTAACCACAACGAAAAATTTTGTAACCTATTCTGGATCCGGAAAATGTGGTTTTTATAATAGGGTAGATACCTGTGTTTTATAGAAGACACACTATTTATATATAAGGCATAACATAAATCATAATATTATGTTACAAAATTAGAGAAATGCAATTTTTATACAATATAGAATACAAAATTATTTTTGTTCGACCATTATTCTTAAAAATAATATATATTTATAATAAAAGTATAATATATTATAAAAAATTTATTTTTTAAAAACCATTTTTTCAAATTTTACAAGTTGTATAACATCAATTCTATTTGTGATATTGAAATAAAAATAACACAGATAATTTTGTCAACTATATTGTTTACAAATCTGTTTGCTTAACTACAGCTACAATACTATCATTTTTTATTAAACGGTTTAGTCAACAAAATATATCAATATTATTAATATAATTAATTAAATATTTTTACTTAATTTTAAAACACATTAAAATATTTTTAAATAGTTAGATTTTCATTTTTCTTAATTTCATAAACATTGTTTATACAAAACCCCTTAAAAACGATTGTGTGGCATCAGTGGTTATTGGAATTTTTTTGCAGAGAGGCCAAAATTGAGTTGATGATCTTTTTTTTTTTGCTAATTATGTATATTATACAAGAAATTTACACAAAAAAGAGTCCACAATTGTTATAAAAATCATAATAAAATATATTCATTTAATAATTTATACGTATATATTTTATGAAAAAATACCGCATTGGGTACGTATAACATTATTAACGTACGTTTGGCTGCCGCCTCCATTACAAATTTTCAAATTAAAAATTTTCAAATATTTAACACACAATTCGTATGTGTTTGCAAGCCTATTTTCAAAATTTGCACGCCACTTCTTCATTCTCAAAATTAGATTTCAATGGGGCGGGGCTGGCAAGATAAACTAATTCATTAATATCTCCAATTATGTTTAAATGTTTAGTTAACCGATATCGGACTACTAGTTTAGTGAGCTTATTTAAGGGCTTACTAAATTTAGTAATCGTTTAATGAACTGTTAAATAATTTAGTCATTCACTAAAACGGTAATCATTCATTAAACATCTAGTGAACATTTATGCAACCCGACATAAAACTATTAACCTTGAGTGGAAAACTTTATTTATTTATGAAAGTGTAAATGATAAAAAGAAATATATATTTTAATTCTTTAAGTCTTTAATTTACATATCTAAACGACATAACATTGAACTTTTTAAAAGGTGAACGCAAAAATTTTGGTATGGGCAGCTGACCATCTTCCCCATACGCTAGAACTGGACAACACATCTGAACAAAATTAAATATGAGACGTTAAACTGTATTTTCACAAGATAGAATTTAAAATAAATTAAAACACAGCTTTTTATGAAAATTTTAAAAAAATAAAAAATAATTTTTATAATCCGCTTTTATTTGCTAAAACAAAAAAGGTATCTATTTAAAAAAAATGAACTGTTAAAAACACAGAAGATATAAAAAATTGAGAACTTTTTCCGTAATTAAAATTGAATTAGTTAAATACCGTTCAATTATGATGATACGGAGACTATTTTAACGTTTGAAATATTAATATTGTAGCATCCTCTTAAGAACATGTCAGTAACTGGCATTTTTTAGAACTTCTATGTAGGCAATTTTATATTTTATTAAACATCTGCTAATTTTTAAAAACAAATCACGTCCAGAATAGTTGAAAGGATACAAATGAGTAGTATAGAAAGAAAAATTTTATTAACATATACACGTGCGTTGGACGCGTTGACATCATTAATACCGGTCTTTATAAAATATTTGTTACAAGCTTAGAATAAATAAAAATTATTTTAAATATAATTAATTTGTACTTTATCTTTTATATTGTGATAGCCCTCAATACTTAGGTAAAATGGATTCGAGAAACCAAATTTTCTTAAGAGGAGGTCGTACATCCAATTTTTAAGGGGATTTTTATAATTAATTTTTATTCGACTTTAACTATAATCTGATTTATATTATATTTATATTCTAAAGAACACAACCCAGCCTAACCCAAACTGGTCTTTAGGAACAATATTACAAAATAGTTTGTTAGCAGGCGGGTCGATCTAAATCAATTTTTCATTTCTTCAGTACAAAAGTAGAGCGATAAATATGTAATTTTTCCAACTTTAGGGAAAATCAAATCAAATCTATTTATAGATACTGAAATTCAAAATATTTTATTGACAACAAATATTTTTTAGATTTGTAAAAATTGTTTCAAGATGCTAACTGCTCCTTGACTAACTTAATAGATAACAAATGTGCAGATGTCTATTGTTAATATACCTATTGAATTTTATTTTAGTTTTGATGCATCAATTATATAACTTTTAATGATAACAAATCTATTTATCTTCTAAATTCTTCAGAACTTCATTAATTAATCAGTTTTGAAATGAAATGATTTTATTTATAGTATTTTACTTATTACACAGTATATAATATATTTTAATTTCGTACTTTATCTCAGATGCTGAAACCGGTAGTATTAATAAACATAGGTACCTATTTACAAATTATTACAAAATGTCATAATAATATAAATAAAAAAAAATCCAAATCCACAAAATTAACTGCCTATCTCTGTATTTTGCACTGAAGATGGTAACTTTGTCAATGACATACGTATTTGCTGACAATAAAAAGTACATTTTTGTGAATTTGAGTTTTACTTTATTTATATAAATTATCCACAAGTAGGTACTCAATTTATAAAAAAAAATTTTTATTTTAACTTTTGACGCTGTTTTCTGTTATTTATTAGATATTTATATGGCCATTATAGAATATAGCGTGTTTTGGGTAACTAGAAAATGAAAATACTCCATATCTTTTCAAGGTTTTGACCAATTTGAATTATGTTCATTTTGTGTAGTAGAGGACATAAAATACCATTATTAGGGGAATGCCCATTTTTGATACAAAATTCAAGTAAGTATAAATTAGTTGAAAAAAATTTTTGATGTACCTTTATACTAATTTATTAAACTCAAAATGCACCGAGTTACAACAGTTTTATATTTTTAACTCGGACACTCGATAAATTGTGGATATAGAACAATAATTTATATATCAAAATTACTTTTAAAAAAGGCTGGTTGTATAAAAAAAATGGGCAGTTTAGTATTCCATGATATATGTATGGCAGTCTGTGCACGCCTATGACACCCATGTGTGATAATCTCAATGAATATGATATAACAAATTTTAACAATATCTAACAAGACTCATTGGTGCATGTTAGAGACATGTCGTTATTGTGTGCTATAGTTGTAGTGCCAGCTTTACACGGGTTATGTTCTGTGCTAATATAATAATATTCTCTACATACTTAATTTGAACTATTTGTAGTTTTGTTTGATGTTAAATGTTTAAATGCGAAAAAATCCACTTTTGAAAATGTATGCTTACAGTTGATTTTGATAACAGACGACTCAAGTTTTCAATATCAGACACCTACAAATAATTCTTATCTTATGTAATCATTTTATTTACATTATTTACATAATATATGAAATAGCAATATTCATTTCTATCTTCATAATTATATGTTAAAAGTTGAATCACGTCTATTTAAGATACTGAATAAAACGTATTAAGAAAATTTAGCTATGTTTAAAAAAAAAATTTATAAAATAAATATAATAAATATGATACTTAAAAGAGTACATTTTAAATATTTTTATTATTTAATGTTGTAAAGAATACTGTGTATAAACACAGGATATTTTAGAATATTAATTATAT
Source organism: Pemphigus obesinymphae (assembly GCA_025469235.1). Lineage (NCBI taxonomy): Eukaryota > Metazoa > Arthropoda > Insecta > Hemiptera > Aphididae > Pemphigus > Pemphigus obesinymphae. Next base: position 5,283 of record JAIPRL010004188.1, read on the forward strand.
ATAAATTATTATAATTAATAATATAATAATTAATTTTATACTCATATAAAATTCATAATTTTTCTCATGTAAAAAAATTTTTAATAAAAATATATTATTAATTATTGGTTCGAATGATACTTTGACATAAATTTATATTGATTAACTAATAAATCTATAGAATTTTATTTCAATTGAAATAATAATATTTCAAATATATTGGTCGCTATTTTTTTAAAATACAGTCTCAATAAATGGTAAGCTTTTAAATTTGATAACCCGTTTCTAATATTATTTATTCAATTCATAATATATAGAGACACTAGTAAACAAAAAACGTTTTAGGATATTTTTATTTTTATATTTAATTTTATTATTATACAGTATATACTAGTATACTAGTAGTATATCTAGATACTGCCTATATCTATGAAAATATTTTAACTAATGTTATATAGTTAACTTTTAACATTTGCACATGATTTGTATATCTTATTAATGTTGTGTAGAGCAGATCACTCCTAAGGACACGGGACAACAAAGACCAAAGAGACATAGATCCATAAAAACCTAAAAATAAATCCGAAAATGCCCTCATTCGTCAGATTTGAAACCGAAACAAATCTAATTCAATACGTCCACCGATGTTTAGGTACCGGCTAAATACTACGTCATTCAAGATACTCACTGATCCCACATCCAACTCGCATCGTGGGGCACATCTTTAGCAGGTTTGGTCTGATCTGTTGCCATTTTCTTACACCAAATTTAGATCGACGTCTGTATTATGTAGGTATTTGGAATATACATATTTAATAAGATTTATATTTAAGATTTCGGTTTTATTCTTGGTCAAATTTGCGCTTAAATCTTTGTTGTTTATTTTTACTTATATTTCTCACCAAAGTAACCGCAAGACATATTATAAATACAAATATAGGTAATAGTATATCGGCAGTTGACTATATACTATAACCTATATGGGTAGATTGTTTCATATATATGTAAAATATTATAGAAACAAATGCGTGGCTAGGTTTTATAGGTACATTAAGATGAGCAGTATTACTAGGCCCATGATATAAATAAATTATCTATTATAAAGGTAAACCAAGCTGAGTTACATTCGTATTAGAAGTGGGTCTAGAAATGAAAATGGCTAGACTGCTGAGATCTGACTCGAAAAATTAATTTTACATTTTGAGCAAGTACCTATTGATAAAGCAATTAATTATCTACAATAATAATATTATACATAGTGTTTTTTTTTATCTATGCGATTGATTTTTATTGTTTATTTTTTGGTATTCGCTTTAAAAGTTTATATAAGCTATTAAATACTTTAAAAAAATAAAACTTAAGTGAAATCCGTCGGTAAAAAAAGTTGTTATTCAGACTAAAATTCTGGTATTTTTCCAAGAAAAATTAGAAAAATTTAAGGTTTTTCCAATCTTGGAAATTAAAGTAATATTGAAGAAATTAAAACTAATTTATATCCAAAAATCTTTTTTTTTTTTAGAAAATCAATATTGTGTTTCCATTTCGGAAAGAATAAAATTAATTTTTGCACTTATTTTTAGTTTTATATATTCATTTAAATTTTTAAGAATTATAAAATAAAATTGGATCCCTATTTAGGTTATTTCTAATTTTGATATTTATTCTACTCGTATTATATTTAATATTTATTAATTTATTACACTAAAACTTTTAATGTAATAATGACTAATAACTTAAAATATTACCTGAAATAAATATTCTTATTTTTTAAATTTATCACTAAGAGGGTGCTCAAGGGAAGGATTTATATAAATTGAACCGCCCTCCCTCCATTTATTTATAAAAATACATACCTAATATATAGGCACTCGTATAATTCTCAGTGATTTATTCTAAAGCTCGAAACTTGATTACGTTTTATTTTACGATGATTACTGATTTTTATTACTCATTTTTTGAAAAGTGAAGATCATTTTTAGTAATTGTATATCATTTTTATATGTTTACTCCAATTTAAAGAAAAATGTGTTTCTACCCGCATATAAATTAAAATTAAGTTTTAGATTCTAAGTATAACGATGATTATATTGATACTACATAAACTAACACTAAACATTTTTGAGCAGGAGTAAAATAAAAGTTTTCTGGTATAGACATTTTTAATAAGAAATTCGTTATGATTGGTACTTTATAAATGTAATTTTTTTTATTTTCTAAGTAATTTTCAAAAACGAAAACAAGAAAACTACTTATTGTAATAATATGTCACGAAAAGTTATCTTAAATTAAAGAAGAACAAATAAACAAATCATAGTTATTAACTGTTATTAAGTTATATTTAATATTTATAATTACTAAAAGAGACAGACAATTATTAAAAATTAGAAAATTGAAATGCCTGAAACTAAAAATTTACATCAAATAAATATTTGTTATTAGTAAATGTAAATACATTTACTATGTATCTATGTATTTTGACGTTGTATTTTTTATTAGCCATATAAATGCTTATAATATACACACTGAAGATTCCATCAGAATGGTTTTGTCAAAATACTTAGAGCTCAGGATAATATATATATATAAAAAGCCTGTCAGAATAAAGGAGTAGAAACACTTCGATTGTTGAGTAGGATACCACTGATAGATTTATTGAATTTAAAAGCAATAAATAAAACATTTGAAATTTTATGTCACCATAGTGCTATAGTAAATATTTTATGTAGATTTAAATTTTCTGGCATTTTATTTTTCAATTTATAATAATTTTTTGTCTTTTATGATGGTTAAAAATATTATATATCACCTATATAGGCGGTAACTTTTAATTTGTTTTTTTCTTATTTCCCCTACATTTATAAAATATTTCCATTAAAAAAAGTAATTTTTTATTACACTTTTAAAAACTATATAGCACATCGAAAAATGACTTCTACCTACCAAGTAGAACGAATTTTCTATTGGGAACCTTTATACCGGAAAACTTTTATTTTACTCCTTCTGCCAAAAAAAATTTATACCTACGTACATAAAAACTACATATCATTGTAAAACTAATAGATTCTTCCATATGCTCAGAATCGAATATTTTTAAAATTAAACAAATATTATAACAATTCGTCTATTTTAAATTTTGGATCTATAATTAAAACTTGTATACTATAAAAATTTTTTTATTATTTTTCATTTTTAAAAATGTATAAAAATTAAAATATTTCAAATTTAACTGAATTTCAATTAAAAGTAACTTTATTTAAAAGTTAATATAACCAAAAATAAGTTAAGTTAACAAAAATAAAATATAAAAGTTAAGTTAAAATTTAAAATTAACTTAACAATTCGTTAATACTCAGAATTGACTTAAAAAATTGTTAAACAATTGTCTCCACGACTGATGCATATGTATTACCTGTCTCTCGCAGATTTATCTATATATCAGATATATTTTGAGTTTAATACAATTTAATTTTTCTTTCTTGTCATTTGTTCTTATGTTAATGTAATATATAGGTTACATGTCCATGTAATTATTGCGATTTAAGAACATTTGACAAGAAAAAAATTAATTTAATTAAATTCTAATAAATATAAAATAGATTTAATGTAGGTATAGATAAGTCTGCAAGAGACAGGTAAGTTTATATAGTAACGAATTTAAATTAGTCGTGGAGACAACTATTTAACTTGTAATTATGACGTCAATGTTTAGGCTACCGAATAAACCATAATTTTAATAATAAGCTATGCAGTAATATTTAGTAATTATATTATATTTAGTGAATTAAACTTTTTTGAGAACACTGTTTTCTATTAAAAATAATATAAATATATTTTAACTGTTCATTTTTAATATTACATAATTCAATTCTCATTATTTATATTTATATTTATTTATATGTATTTATATTATTGTTTAAAATATTTAATAACTTGGCTTTAACACCTAAAATATGCTGAAATATTTGTATAATACACATATCTAAAATAATTGCAAACTTTTTTATGCTTCATTTGCATTATCTTTTATATACCTACTAACAGTAGGTATATATTTTGTTGTAGACCGATTTATGAAAATAGACAAAATAATGTTATTATAAATTTTGTAGTTATATCTCTTGATTTGAAACCATTATTTGTTCTTACTTATTTATAGTTAAGGAAATCAAAATAAAATACTCTACTTATAAAAAAATTGAAATGTATTTTATCAAAATGTTAGTAGGTACCTATTAATAATAGAATTTGTTGAATAACTCCGTTTCTAACTCTAGGTACCAAAAGCCGTCCTTGATAAAATGTAGACATATTCTAGATTTCAATTATTATTTACTTTATTTATTATTTACTAATTTATTATATTCAAATTATAAACTAATCAGTTTCTCATAAAGTGCATTTTCTGAAGCACGTTTATATATTTTAAAAAATAACTAAAAGCGATATTAAAATACATGTAAGGGATATTTAACTATAAAAGTATTAAAATAAAAACTTGTGCAGTTTCATTTAGATCATTTTAATAAGAGTACCTACCTAAGTAATAATACATTTGACAAACTACAATTTTTAGCTCGAGGGTATCCAAACACAGAGAACCTCCCCCCCCCCTAAAATAAAATTGTATTCAACACATTTTATATATTTTTATATTAATTACAATAATTTTTACAAGAATAAAAATATTGTCATACTGTATGTATTCAATTTAAATTCTTAAAACCTATCATTTTTTAACTAATTTACTGGCATAGCTAGTTATTTGTAGCTATATATAGGCACTATAAATTTCATATCTATACCTGTAATTAGTTTAATTATAGTATATGTAATTCAATAGGTAAAATAAAGAGATTATTTGGATAATGAGGTCTCTGATAGTAAATTTTACATATATATTTGGAAATTTAAAAAGTTGATTTTTCAATTTGCAATTAAGTAATTTAAAATTGTCACAGTGCGTTTTATTTTAAATATGATTAGTTTTCTGAAATATCATTATATTACTATTATTTTTTAAATATTTCAAAATTATATTATATTGCAAAAGTTTAATCAAAACCGTCAAGTCGTATGGTGTTCTGGTGTTCGAAATTCGAATTTTGCCAAATCATCAAACATTAGACCATTAAACACAAGCCTTTTACAGTAATTAATTTAGGTCTTATCATTGGTGCTTCGTGATAACATGTACAAACACTTTTCAAAACGACCTCATTTTATTGACTGTAGTTATAATTTCATTAATGAAAAATGTCTACAACATAGTCATCAATTCTCTACAATATATTAATCTAGTTTAAACTTTAAATATTTTTGTATTTGTACTATTATCTAATTACCTATACTTAAATATATTTAGTGCAAATACATTTAATTTTACATCGTTGATATTGTTTCTTAAAAACGTATAATTTAATATAATGTTTATGTACAAATATAGCATAGTAAGATGATACTAAAACTATGTGTTTAGAATAGACATTGAGTTGTATCGAAAATTTTATATGATTTTTATAAATGTAAAATAATTGAATATTAAATCCTTAATTTATTCATGATTGACATTTGTATTTAAATACATTTATAATCAAGTATTATAAATACACTTTTAAATAAATGTATTTAAATGTCGATTTTGATTTTTAACATATATTTATATACACCTTATAATCACGTTGTATCTGTCAGTCTGTTTGTTCGTAGTTACTAGTAATAGTTAGGAATTTGTTGATTTGTATACTAGAGATAGAAATAATTAGTCTTATAATTTTTTTTTTCACATAGTTATGAGGAACATTGTTGATTTCGTTACAAGGGGGATAGATATATTATTCGTATTGTTTTTTATATTTTTAGATAATTGTTTTAAATACTACACTCTTAACACAATTAACGCTTTCTAAAAATAAATTGTATTTATAACTTATAGGCAACTATAGGCAATATAATATACATATGGGATTAAGATTAAGTGGTTCTATTTAAATAATTAAATATTTATTTTTAAAATTAAAAGAAAACAAATGAACAACAAAAAATAACATCAATATATTTAGTCACCAAAATCTAATCGATAGCTAGGATTTTATACACCATTGATTACAATACTACAACAAATTTTTTATAGTTAAATAATACTTTTTTTAAAGAATTTAAATTTAGATTTTTTAATACATTTAGCTTTAAAAATATTTCCATATTTTCAACTTCATATGATTTTAATATTTTCAGAACATTTTTATAAAATATTTTGCATCTCTTGGACAATTTTTATCCTTCAGCATGAATGACAAAATCATAATGAAATCATTTATTTCAACGTTACAGAGTTTTCTAACTTCTATTCATACATGTTTTTCTAGTTTTCTAATATTATTCAGTACCTAATAGAAAAAAATAAACTGGTGATTTTTATTTTTTTTAATTTATTTATTGGTAAACTAAGAATATATCAACTAATTTTATATTCGGACTTTGACAAAACTACTACATACAAACAAACTACGGGATAATAAGAGATATAAAATATATGATATAAAATCATATAAAATAAAGATCTAATAAAAAGATTATCAAAACTTCAATCATAAATTTATTGATCATTGTGAATAATAAATATATCTTTAAAACACTCATTATAAAAATATTTGTATAAAAAAAAAATTGAATTCATAAAAATTATTTAGACGTTGAAAAAAAAATACCACAGAATAAAATTTTAAAATGTTATTGGTTTTTAAATGTATTTATTTTCAACATACATTTCTAGAACCAATATTTTTAAAATGATGATGAAATAATCGTTTTAACCAATTTTTGTTTTTGCTATTTTTTGCTAATTATTTCTTATCGAATTTATTTAGTTATCGAAAATTCAACAAATTATCTCTTCAAAATACCATACTAAAAAATTGTCTTCAAAAAATAGATACACATGAAAGAATTAAGTATCATTAAGTATCAAGAAGGATAGAAGTCATCCGGTTAAAAAATTACTAACAGATAATAATAATAAACAATATCACAAAACGATGAAATTTCTTGTTCTGCTCAGGTTCTAAATATTGGTCATTATATTAGTTTTTTGGAATAATTGTTACTTTTTAAATACAATTTCATCATCAAAATTATGTCTCTAATCATTATTGTTTAAAAATGTATTTTAGGTATTTTGAAATGCATATATTTTGGTTCTGTAGATGGTCCAACACCCCTATACCCTCAACCCCAATAAATATGCCACTATTGGCATGCATTTTTTTATAGATTATATAGGTTATACATTTTCTAAACATATTACTAAAATACAAAATAAATATGTTATCCTATGGAATTATATTATACAATACTATTTAACAATAGGATATTAAATTACCAAATTTATATTCTATTGACTAGTGTTTTTCATAAGTTCGATTTATTGTCTTGTAAATATTTATTTTACTAAGATTGTTAAAATCACATGGATAATAATATTATTTATTTATTATGAAATTTTATATACGTGAATAAAAATAATACAAAATTTATAAAACTTTTTTTAAAATATGAAATTGTGATTTATTATAATTTTTAGTACCTATGTACCTACCTAATAACTAATAGCATCGCATCCCACGACCTGCCTAATAACTAATAAGTAAATACTATTACAGATATTTATACTTAACTACACTAAATGTTTATTAAGTTTCCATATGCTTAATTTGTTCCTACATTTTTCCATTATTATTACTTATTATATTATTACTTAAACATTCATTTCTTCTTGAGAAAAATATTTTTATACATGAAAATATTCATATACATAGGTATTTGTACTATTTTTAAATATTTATCATACATAAATATATTATTTAAATAATGAAATTCTTAAATTTAGGAGTAATAAAATACATGGTGTCCAATGAAAACGTGCTTACATTGTAATATATCATAGATAAATAATCATATTCAAAAATAATCAATTTAATTGAACGTTACTGATTTTATTAAAATTTGTTTTTCACATATTATACATGTTATGTATATACCTATCTATACACTTCTTTGGGTAAGAGTCATTGGAGCTAAAATGAAAATAATATAATATGATGTTATACTTAAAAATGTTTTCAAGTATCAAATAATAATAATATTGCAAAGGATTTTTTTAATATATTATACATGTTATAGTATTTTTGCATAATTATATTGAAAAACATTCGGAAGAATAAATATATACCACAAGTATAGTATCTCATGAGGTTTATACTAATTTTAATATCTCTTAGGTAAACAAACATTATTTAAATTCATTTTATTTTTAATATTTTCATATAGGTATGTTGAAAACTTTAGGACCGAATTGTCTATGTAAACTATAGAGAAAATCTTGGTTGGCCACGCTATATTTATGCAGATTAAGAAAATATAATACCTAAAGTGACATTAAGAAGGTTTTTTAGCAGGTACATATAGACTATAGTTCATTAAAGTACCTATTTTTCATAAAGGTCGAAAACGCTTTTGGATTTAGTAGAAATCCTAAAACTTAGAGGTCCGGTAATTTCTCTATCCTTGGAGAACTTCTATTTAATTACTTATATCAAATATCGCATTTTGGAAACCTCGTTTTCTTTTTACAGAAAAAATTATAGTTATTATTATACAATTTATATTAATGGTGTAATAAGATTTTATTATAAAATAAATATGTTGGGTAACACAGGGCAAAACTGATAACCAGTATAATTGGAAATCTAATATAGATAAGTATACTATAGTTTAACGGTATCTTATCAGTTACATTTATTAGTTATAATATCAAAATGTTTTTCAAAAGTAAAAAAACAATATTTTAAGTAATAATTATTTAATAAAATTATTTGTTTATTTATGCTTATAGCAATACATTTTTTGTATATAATTTTAGTTATCATATTTAATGATTAATATGTTTCTAATCTTTGATTTACAAAAACTATTATATTATCTATAACGGTTATCAAATAATTTAACTTCTAATTTGGAAAATAATCTAAGATTAAAAAGATTGAGAACCAAAATTATACTGAATACTTTTGTTTTATTGCTTCGAGTTCTCACAGGAGTTCTTCAAATAATTAAAATGTTGAGATCCTGGTATTTCAATTTTTATTTTTCAAAACAGTTTCTATTTAATTCTGATCTAACCACAGATTTAAAAAAATATAAACTCAATATGTATCTTAATACATTGATTCGTTTTTACCCAATTTGTAATCGGTTTTGTATCAATAGGAAGTTAAAACCGATAATTATAGACTTAAAAAAAATGTTTTGCAAAAGTATTATTAATAATAAAATATATAAATAAATATCATAGATAAATATGTCTAAGATAAATAAATTATTATATATTATATTTTAATTATTTTAAGATATTCGCTTAACTAATCGTTATCATCGTAATCATTCTCATAATACTTAATATAACATATAATTTTTTTATTATAAGTATATGATAAATAATTATTATTATAGTAGGTAACGAACCAACAAGTATTTTCATGTAAGTAATTACTTAATTATTGTCAACTCATAAAAATATAGGAAATTCGATTCTTTAAATCGTCTATTTTAAAATATAATCTTACTGCATTTTTATTTTCTAGGTATATAATTAATAAATTTAAATGAATTATTAAAATAAAACCAAAACGAAAAACAGAATTTAAAAATCCTTATCAACCAGGCATACGTACCTATATATTATCATTATAATGAGTCAATTCTCATGGAAAATTATGTATAACGTAGGTATATTTTTATACATCTGTAACTTGAATAATAAAATTCCAAATAATATAATGTGCCGTGTTTCTGAAGTATTTAGGTGGTTTAAATTCTAAATAAATCGATTGTAAAACAACCATAAGTTTATATTATTGTCCACATAATATTATTATACAATCAAATGCCTAATTTAACTTAAGTATACTAATAAAATAGTAAATAGCTGATAATGATAAAGATAATTTATGGGATGTGAAACAGGCACCTACATAGTTTTTTATATTTTATTGCTTTCTTAAGTGCTCAGTAATTTACGATCTATTACGATAACAAAATAGAAAGAAACTTGCCATGAAAAGTGGTCAAAAATTATATGTTAACGGTTTTCTACGTATGAGATAATTGGAACAAAATGTTTTCTATACGTTTTTCAGATAAATTATTCACATGAATGTTTTGATACTCTGCAGTTTTCTCGATTATAAAAATTAATTTTTTTGTAGGGCAAGAATAACATTTTTACTAGACATATATCATTTAAAAAAATTAACATTCACAAAAATGTACTATTAACATACTCGTACGACGAAATATTATACTCATCAAATTATATGAAAATATATGTTTTTACTGATGGATTTTCACTTAAATATTTTATAGCCACCACTTTCTAAAATATCGATTTTGACAACTTTTCCATTTTTTAATAAATAGAAAATTTAAGTAAAACATTTAAAATTTAAAACTCTATTATAATAACCATTGTAATTATAGCATTCATTGTGAAAAATTTAATTTATGGTTTATTAATATTATACTACAATGCTATAATAATCACTGCAGATTAATAAAAAATCTTCCTCTAAATACATAACCAAGTGAATTATTATTTTATTGTAACGTCCAGTAAATTTTATATTAGCTATGTTACCCATCTTGTAAAAGGTAAAATTTTTGAGTCCTGGAAAACCAAAAGGTATTCTTACTCAGTATTTTCTAATTGATCAGGAGACGATTTTTAAAATTCTAATATTTATACATTTTTTGAATTTTTTTCAATAATTTGTTTAATAATAATTTTAATTAATATATATATGATTAAAAAAATACATCACTTAGCACATTAAAATACAAACATATTAACTACCTACTAACTTTTAACTGAAGACTTTTGGATTACATTTAATTAACTAATTTACTAACTAAAACTAAATTTTTATTATTATTTTTTAGTTTTATTTTTAATTAAAATATTTTACCCCTTTTTGAAGTATTTAAATTTCGGTAATAAATGTTTGCTTTATATAAATTTCGGTTTAAATCATAATTCAACCTAATTATTATTGAATAGTATTTTGTTAATTGTTTATATATTACATATTTACATATACGTATGTTATATAAATATATAATACGATTTACTTATTCAGCGTTTATATACAATTGTTATCACTTCTTTATATAATATTGATATGTTATGTACATACAATCTCAAAGATCAGATACAAATTTCCTGGGCAATATGAAATTTTTTTTAATAATCTTATTATATAATCAAACAATAATTAAAAAACGTTTATCATTTTTGGAAGTTCAATTTTTAATTTAAGAAGATCTGTTAAAAATTACTGAAATAATAACAGATTTTTCTTTTTAAACTGTGATAATTCTTTTCATTTAACGAATTAGAACCATAACGTGTTAACTACTATATACGTAATAATATAATAATAATAATAATATATCTTACATAATTATGATTTTCGAAAACCATTCAACAGTATATGGAACGCGTAAAATTAATAAATTATGTCTAAATAATTCATCATATTATTATAACCGATACCATGATAAAATATTCAATACGATACGAATGCATTTTTAGATAATCATATATTTAGATACTTTTAACTAAAAATTTTAATTTTAAAATCGACTCCATCCAGAAAGCATTCAATCGAACTCTTAAATATGGTGATTAAAATAAAAAGGGTGGGCCTCTCGACCTCTATAACACATATAGCTTATTGAAGTTGAAGGTTGTACATAATAAATTATTATTTATTTAATAGCTCACTTTTTTTTAGCTCCTTAACTCAATTTAATATATCTACAATTTGTATTACTATGCTACGAAATATCCTAGAAACCTAAATGGAATGTTCCTTTACACAGTGAGTAGGTTTGGTTAATTTAATGTAAAAATTAAGGAAAAAGTCAGAATTAACTTAGTTCAAAATAATATTAAAACTGAGTTAAATATTATTTTAATATTTTAATTAGGTAGGTATAAGTCTACCTATAAGTACTTATAAGTACCTATAAGGCTATAGATTATTTATGTGTATATTTATTTTTATGTTTTATATATTATATAGTGTATTAGTGTAAAATATGAAATGAACGCTGATAGAAAGTGAAGAAGACGAAGACCGATAAGAGGTGATAGTATGTGATGTGATGTAAAGAGGGTTTGTATATGTGAAAAATATTACGGGAGAGGAAGTTGAGCACTATATGGTGTCCAATTCCAAATAGTTAGGATAATAAGAAGAAGAATAATAATATTAATTAGCAATATGTATAAAACAGAATAAACCATATTTGACAAACAATTTTTTTATCATTGTACCAATTACTCTCAATGGTCAAAAAATGTTTGCGTAAAACAAATGACAATAAAATATGTTGAAATATTTATTATAAAATGTATTGACAACATAATTTATGACACAAATAATATTAAAAATATAAATAGCAAAAAAGAGTATTGTTATTTTAAAAATGAAGGAAAATTGTTTTTTAAAAGACAAATTTTGAAATACTTACCTATACTACCAGTTTGATTCCATTACCGAAATTCCTTGTGCCATATCTCCACGCGGTAATATTACACAAAATAATTATTATATTATAAACTTATCACTTAAAGGCAAATTACCTAACATAATCGGCAAATCATCTTTAATATTACTCAAATTAATGTTCGGGGTTTTAAATGACATTTGCACCCACCTGATATATTTTTCGAAGAAAAAATTTTATATTCATGATCGACTTCTTCATTTTCAATTGTTTCATCTGTATCAAATAAATAGCCATCGAATTCATCGAGTGAAATTTCCGGTTGTTAATGCGGGAAATTGTTAGAGTCATGTTCATTATCATCATCACCATCAGATAGATCAAGATCTGAAACCATACCATCGCCTAAAATATTCAAAATATCATCTTCACGAAGATAGTGTGACATTTTTTTATTTACGAAAATCAACGAAAATATTGTACGAAAAAAATACGATAGTTGTGACGGATGAGATAGGTACATGTATTTCCGTTCATCGTGTATACTACTATTATAAATTACGATTTTATTACCATGAGAAAATATTATGTAAATGCTTATCGAATAGAAAATCAAAAAAAAAATTTATAAATACAAGGTTCATAACATATCGTCCCAATGTACACTATAGACTACAGTGTACAATTTTTATTCTATGTATAACTTTAGAACTAATATTGTCATACAAATATTATTAATTTTATTATTTTTTCTATAAAAATACCTTTCACAACATATTTTTCTAGATGCTGCTATTTAGTGTTAATTTTATACAAAAATAAAAACATCAGAAAAATTTAATTTTCTCAACAACCAATAACTATCTCACAAAAAAATTTGTTTTAGACTAAAATTATAGTTTGTTTAATATTTTATTCCTACTTAACAAATATTTTTACATATGTAAGTAACATGATAAATTAACAAAAACTAATATTGGTTGTGTATTACATTAATATAAACACTATGTACGCTACATTGTATACTATATCTGAAAGGGTAAAGTCAAACCTCACTTATACTCGTAGCATAAAATATATTATATAATGACAACAATTAAAACACAAATTAATAATACACCATAATATCTCCTCCAAGCACTAAAAGTTTAAAAAAAAATAAAATTCGTTTATAGTGGTAAAAAATAAAATTCATATAAGTAAAATTAGTACTTAATCATATATTAAATTAATTCAATGAAGTAATGGTTTAATATCGTTTATTATTTGTTTCAAGTTTCCCAACATTGATCGTGTGATCAAATCTTATTGATCTATATACGATAAATTACACTTGTAGCCATAGAAACTACGTATAAAACAGTGACTATTAATGGGGGAGGGTGAGGGGGTTTTCACCCCATGTGACAAACTTTTAAGGATGGCCCTGAAAAAGTTGATAATATTTTTATCTTTTCTTTATATAGGTATATATAATATATAACATAAATTTTAACATAATATTACAATAATTTTTTTCAGGGCGTCAATAAAAAAAGACACACTGAAAATATTGCAGCTTTCAGAATTAGAAAATATTGTATCGAAAAAAATGTAAGAAACTTATACCAGATTATGTAGAATTATTATTATTATTATTATTATTATTATTTTCAGGGTCCTATTCCGTGAAAATCTCAATAAAACATAAAATTAAAAATGATTCATGATTATTAATAAAAATATTATATTTTTACAAATAGTCAACATATGTTAGTATTTAAATTCAATCTCGGTTCCCAGAATAAAATAATACCCAATCCTGGTCCAAAACATAATAATTAAATCCTAGGTTTACCTAGATTAATTCAAAATATCCCGGAAAGACTGTTGAAAATTTTGTTAAGTTAGGGTGATGAGTGTTTTGGTATAATCAATATGATTGTTTCTAGAATCTGATGACACGTCTGGATAATATATTGTAAAGAGTCCAAAACCCGTTCGGGTAAATGTAATATTACAAATAAAATTATAAATAATATTAAATAATTTTTAAAAGTCTAATATAATATTATCAATTATCATCACAACTCATAAAATGAAATAAAAATGTAACAATTTGTGAAAAATGATCATGCTCAATTTATGGATGTACCCGTTATAATATGTTTAGTGTTCCTAATTCGTGAGTATTTGATCATTCCACGATTCAATATTGCATATTATTATTTACATGATGTTCTAGTAAAAATTATTGCGACTTTATTTGTAATTGATTACATTTTTTCCAGCGTAATTTTACCGTTATCAAATTTATTAATTTAACCGAACGGTCTATTAATTTTTTACCCCAAAAATATATTTAAATCAACTTCAAAAAGGTTAATTTTGATATGGGCTGAGAGAAAAGCATTTAAAAATGTCTATTATAGATACCTTAATATTGATTTAGAACATTTTAAATCGCTATAACTTATTTAATAATGATCCAAATTAGTTAATTCTAATTTCAAAATATAGTCCATACAAAAATTAATAATTTTGTACAAAAAAATACTTATTTAAAAATCGGCGATACAGAACTTTTTTACACCAAGCAAAAAAATATTGTATTCCTATAGTTTATTAGTAAGCATATATATTATATCACTGTTCTGAAGTAAAACAACATATTTTATTTTTGCCTAAATCATGCCTTTTTATGTGACCAGGATCAGATTTTAGGAAGGGACGTGGAGGTTTCCCCCTTTAATCTTTTTTTCATTGAAACATTTTTTTGCAACAATTATTACACAATTGGCATATTTGTTTTCTTTTAACAATCAGGTAAAACAAACTAAGTTATATCCCCGGATATATCTTAGTTCGGACCAAATATAGATATTAACTGTACCGTTAGCAATCCGGCATAGTTTTTCACTACAAATTGAGGGATATTTTCGATTTACACTGTCCTAGTGTAGCGTGCGAACGACTACTCAAATTTATCCAAATTATTTTTAAATTTTCAAATTAAATAATTCTTCATGTTACCTATATTTAATTATTGTTAGTTTATTTAAAGGACCAATCTCTTTGAACTTTGGATAAAACGGTATTTAGAATATTATTATTATTAGAACGCCTAGTTTCTTATCACAAATATATGTATTAAATTACTTTAGAGGACTAATGATTTAGTGACTTATTATTCACTTAATTTAGTTGTTACATATTTGTTGTTTGTCATAAATCATAATCTTTTAAATTTTATATAATATCGTGTGGTGCTTCAAGTTCTTATATTCTTCAAGAAATTGTAGATACATAATGTATTATTATTTTTACGCGCTGCTTATAAGAACTTAAAGGTGTAAATATATAATTATTCCCAGAAAAAATTATCTGTACATATGAATATACATTTTTTCAAACTTTTTGAATTTGTGTCTAATTATTAAAGGATACTTTCCAAATTGTTCTGCGTGTTTGCTGATTGGCTATTGATTTTAATTTATAGATTGACAGTATTGACTTTATTACATGTAGATAGATACATATAATTATATTAATATAAATATCGATAATATTAGGTATAGATAGAATTTCTAACGAAAGAAAAAAGAAACATTAAGTTATTATTGTAACGAATTTGTATATTTTAATTCAAATATCAACATTTTCCCAAACTTTAACATGCTCAGGTTTGCACTTTCGTATATAAGGAGAGTCGAAGATGGTTCTTGAGAGCTACGACAAGCATTGCTACCAAATTATTGGACGGGTTTGGTAATTATGGCCGACTTTCACCAAAGATCAGACGTCATCAGCGAGAAAAATCTCATTGGCTACCCTATTTACTACCTGGGAGTCAAATCGGAGACCTAATGCGCTGAAACACGCGTTTCGACCACTCCACCTTCCAACAATCTTGTATATTATATAATATATTTTTAGATTGTTGATAAATGCTTAAAAAATTAGGTTAAATCTATAAATATATTTTTGTATAACAATTATGTTTATTGCCCCTTTTTTAACACTTATTATTTTAAGTTGTCATATCATGGAGGATTAATGAAGGAGACGGAAGTGTAATCATGGACGTCATTTTAGAGATAACTAAGTGTCGGCGACATCAATAACTTAAAAGTGTTAATAATTGGCTGTCCATTAATGCTCCAATACGCCTTCATATTTAACTTATATAATATGTATTATGTATTCATATATGATATGAATATTAATTTTTAAATGTATAATATGTTATATATTTTTTTTAACAATATGTTTATAATATATATACTTTACACTTTTAAACAAAATAGCCCGATGAAATGTTGAAATTTGCCTGCCTAAAAGTTCGCGTACCCGAAAATAAAACTGATATGACGACCCAGGAGGGGGGTAATTAAAACAGTGTATACAGTGATACAAAATAAATTACTTTTTATTTTTTACTTTTGCTTAGGTATTTCTTTTAACGTCAAATTTTTATAATATATTTAACCTCCCCCCCCTCTATATGGGACATCCTTTATATACGTATGTATGTATGTATATATATATATATATATATAATAGAATTCGAACGTGGAGATTTACAATTCTGTTCACAAATAAATGTCCCCGAAACTGTACAAAAATTAAAATTAAAAAGTCCGAAATAAATTGGTCCACCTCTTTTGAACACACGTATCGATAAATATCTCAGCTTCACCAAACACGTCAATTCAGTAGGCGCTCAACAAAGTTAAATACCTTAGCCATACACTCCACCCCATAATAAACATCAACAGTGCTCTCAGTATTAACTTAAAAACATACATACACAAATCGTACATGATGGGCCTCATAATAACCTATATATGCAGGACCTCGTCACCTCGTAACTGGAAAAGACTCGAGGCTTTCCGGTCAATCGCACCACGCGCCATTACCGGGTAACCGCGGTTAGGTTCTCCCCCGATGAAATTATCAGAAACTCGACCAAACACACCGCACTCCAGAAAACACGCATGCGTATGCCTACAGAACAACGCGTATTCTCAACTGACATATTGTTATACGAGTACATCATCACTCGTTTCCGCGCTGCCCAAAGATTTTCAATCCAATTTTAAACCGATCTCGTCGCTCCAAAAATGCACAACGTCCCACACTCTGAAAAATGCAATAGCCGAGAAACTCTTGCGCAAAGCATAGCGCATTACAGCGAACGCATATGTATTGAAAACGTATGTGCGTTAGTTGCAGGCAGATACGACGACAAAATCAACAATTCAAATATAAGAGATGGCGAGAAAGAAATATCGATCAAAGTAGGTATATATTATTATGGGCACGTGAAAAAAAAGAAAAAAATGATAAATAAATCGAACATTATTGTGTAAAAATTACGACCGTGTTTCGCACACGGTATTTACGTACAAGAATAAAACGTTATCGGACGAAAACGTACACGTACACACCGTAGGTTGGGTTAGGTATACATATTATTTATATATATTATTATATTATGTGCCGATGACTATTCCGTTTGCGGTGATGATTTAATACTGCACGTCATCGTAATATTATATCGCGTCTCGGACGGATGACGGCGTCGAATGTCGAGGCAGACGGACGATGGGTGAACGTGGAGGTTGAGCAAACATCATTCACCTAGCCGGTAGAGAATAAAGTCAATAATACACTGGAAAGGATTATTAATGTATTGTATTTTATTATAATATTACATCGTCTGCGTGTGCACGCTGTTTACTGTGGGACGACGCTGTTGCGGGGCCGGTCGCTGTGACGGTTTGCTCGGTTTGCGGCCCTCGTCCATCCGTCGTCAGGTACATATAATATATACATGCGCACTATTCGAGACGGATGAAAAGAAAAAAAAATGAATGATTTCTTTTCGAAAACTTGGTTTGTTTAACGTACTTACGTTGTGTGCGTGTAGTACAATGCCACAAGTCGCCACTTGAGATTAGTGCTTTTTATATTACTATTAATTTCGTCCCCACGATGAGCAAACACTGCTGCAGTACGTACGTGTATATGTATACACACCTCCTATAATAATATATAATATTGTATATCGTGTCTGCTTTCTTATACGCTATAATATTCTTCGTGCATATATATATTAATAATACAATATTATAACGTTTCATTGCAGTAAAATCGAACGTACCTTTGTTCGGTGTCTGTAGAAATCCGTTCGGTTCGACACTAAATTTCGCACAATTTTTTATCACGCATGGTCATATCATTTGGGGAGGGCCTGGGTGTGCGGTTGAACTTTTTATAGGCCTACTTTTAAAATAGTCCCGACTGGCCTGCCAAAATTAAAAAACTCGAACTAGGTTGTTTCTCATCAAAGCGCCGACTTTTTTGTATACATCGTAAAAAAATGTAGGTCCCACAAATGTTTTCCTTGCATGCCTCAAAAAACATTCAACCTATGTTTCGAACTATTTCTGCATCTTTAACATTCTTTTATTATATTTTTTTCGTTATAAAATAACACTCGTAGTTTGTACTAATCATATTTTATATATATATTATACGAGTGATATTTGTTTTTGAAATTTAATTTTTTAACTAAAACATAAAAAATATATTTATTTGAATGCACATACCTATAATTATTGTCATATGTATGTAGGTACTTGTATTATATATTAAATACTACCAACTATCGTATGTATTCGTGTAAATCTTTTTAATAACATTAATCAATATTTCCTTTTGGTAACTAACTTTTAAATGTTGGTAGTTACAATATAAATTTTGGTCTAACCTAACTTGTGGAACGCAAGTTATAACATTGAAACAGTGAGTGTAGTGTATAACTATTCAAAAAAAAATTATAGAAAAGATTATATACGTTGTATATTGACTAATATCCCGTATTTTATTTATTTTTTATTTTTTTGTAGATATATGTTAATATATAAAAATTAAAAGGAGAGTACCCATACGGTGTATATGCCCCAATGCACCACTGATTTTACCTATTATTATTATTATTATCATTATTATTATTATTACTATTACTATTATCAAATTTACAAATGCCTTGACACATTTTTATTTATAATTATTTAAAGTCTTTTGACAGCATTTACTATTTGGGTGCACCCACCAACGATTTTATCGGAATCCCGAAAATTATGGGACTAAAAACTAGACATTTTCACAAATTAGGTGGGTATATGTATAGAGGTGCGTGCACGCGTGAGACAAATTCGGGTGTGCGTTGTATTTTGTATTTTGAAAGCAACGCACGCGGCGAAAATTATACACGTTTGGACGAGTTGACACGTGCTCGGCTTGTGTGTGACGCACAACGCACACGACCCGCGCCCGTCGGATAGCTTTCTACGGCGGTTTCTATTGTTATTTTTCTGTGCGCGGCCGCTCAGTTCGGACGGCAATTTTTCGTCAATCGTTCGTCGCGCACAAACAAATTATGAAAAAATGTCCGAGTGAAGATTATTATGTAATGTGACCGCTAATCATTCGTTGGCTGAAGTTGCTTATCGAAAATCTGTATCATTTATCATCCGTTTCATTGGAAAATCGAAACTTTTTGTTTCATATTATTGAAAGAAAATTACATTTTTTACATAGGTATATTGTAATTATATATTTCTTCATAATATGATAATTT
Source organism: Pemphigus obesinymphae (assembly GCA_025469235.1). Lineage (NCBI taxonomy): Eukaryota > Metazoa > Arthropoda > Insecta > Hemiptera > Aphididae > Pemphigus > Pemphigus obesinymphae. The sequence goes on from JAIPRL010004188.1 coordinate 25,453, forward strand.
ACAATATATATTATATAACTTTAATATATAAAAAATACTGTTTTCTTCAAATTATCCAATGTTTTTAAATAATTTATTAATATATATATAACATATCATACAAGTTATATTTACTCTATTATAATGAATATTCTAAGGCAATTATAAAATTCAAAATTTTAATTGCTTTGGCCTGAAACATAACACTATCAACAACAAAACAGTCGGCAAAATTAAGTTCAGTCAGCAAACAGTTTAAAAAGTCGATGCCCTTTTTTTGTTTATTCACCTTTTGAATGAAATATTTTGGAATATTTTTTAAGCAATGAAGTATTTTTCGGAATTTTTAAGTTGGTAAACTATAGATTATTAGGATTTTAGTCGGCAAAATGGGAAAAAGTTGATTACTTTTTTTTACTTATTTTATATTTTGAAGAAAAGTATTATATTATTTTTTTCATTATCACCCCCCCCCCCCAAACACACACAAAAAAAATCTTTCTTCGGGATGGCCCTGACGCTACTGTTTTGCTTACACGTATTCAATACTATAATAGTTATGTTGTCATCTTCAGCACGTACCATTAATTTCGTGTTTCACAATACATTAATTATATTGCTCAATATTGTATGTAAAAAAATCTTATTTTTTACTTTTTTAATAATTAGTATTTTAAAAAACATCTAAAGACAAAATTCTCTAAAATATTTTTTTTTATGTATTTAATATTAGGTGTGTTAACTCTAAAATAAATTTCAGAAGTATTTTCGTTTGTTTTTCGCGGACAGGTTTTTACCACTGAAAATTTTCCTTTTGAATTCAGCCAACATTTCCTATTTTTCAATATTTTTATTTTATAAAATACACAATTTTTCCAAAAATTTATTTTCATCAGAAATGTTCAACAAATGTTCATAAAAACAATTAACAGGCCAGCAGATCTTGCATCAATTTTAACGGTTTTTTAACAACTTTGTTATTTCTAATAGTAGAGTAAATTTGGTTATAGGTGGGTGAATTTTTTCTAATATTGGAAATGACGAAGTTGTGATGAGAATGCTGGACGTGCATTTTGGTCGGATAGATACAGCAAATACGGGTGTTATGTCCTTTTAAAAGAATTGTCTTTCATTTTAACGTGGCATTTGGGAAACCAAACCACACGTTTTCACAATTCCTTAAAACTGTATAGTAAGTGGGTAGGTACTTACCTCTATAATATTATATTCTCGTATATAATTCGTATTATTATTATTATTTCCGCAGAAATGTGCCGCATTGTACGTGATATTATTATAATCTATCTTTCAGGCGTAATATTCTATACACCTATATCGTTTTTGGCACAGCCTCAAATCGTTACACTTCCTCCTCGTCGTCGTCATTTCGTATAATATGCCGTGCGCGCAAATTTAATGCAATAGCCATCGCCGACTTTTCGCAGTTTTACGATATACCTACACCGACTAATATAATAATACTTAAATAAATACATTGGTTTGATGAAAAATATACAATGCTTTTTACACGCAAACGGTCAAAAAAATATTACCACTATTTTAAAACACCGACTATTTCGTGGGAAGACCTTCTTTTTTTATTGCTGACACGAGTAGGTTGATAGGTATCTGTAATATACGAATGATTCAATATTTTAAGTGTGACAAATACGTGCTCGAAAATCTCTATTTCTGGTATAGGTACTCGCGGACATCAGAATTTCATTCGTGGGTGACAATATTATCTACGAATGTCTACCACCTACCTACGTGACTTCATTAATTTTATATTTTGTTTCTAAATTAAAAATTTTAAATTTAAAAAATGACTTATACCTACTATAATACTCAATAACGATATTCATTTAATTTAATCAACGGAAAAATTAATCGTAACACAAATTGAATTGCTTAATCGACACATATTTAAATTGTATACGCAATAATCCATACAAAAATAAAATTTGTATTAAATTTGTTACTGGTGTTTTACTTGACGTTGGGAACTCTTCTCGATTATTCATGAATTAAAATTTAAATTATCTACCAAATGTATTATCTTGTTATTCCTACCCTTCTTCTTTTGAAAAAATGGATATACAGCGTATACCCATTTCTTGGTTTTTCGTTTATCTGTATAGACAAAGTTTTTTATTTGATACGCGGGTATACGATCGTATACCTACATTACCTACTCACTACTTTGACAATATTATTATTTACGGTCTGTTGAAAAATTTGCAATACTCATTTTAAAAAAATTTAGTTTTATTTATTATTTTTTGATTATTACCTGATAAGTGATAAGTTTATGGAGAACAAGAATTTATAATCTGGTAATTATAGCAACAATATTATGTTCTTTGGTAGACTAGTGGGTAGCTGGTATCTGCAGGTATTTTCATGAATATTGTATACGAATTACAATTATTATAAATTATTGTATGATTTAATCACTTTGGGAACAATACCTGCAGATGACGACGAGTTGTACACATTGATATTGTACATATTTTACAAAAATAAATAATAATATATATTTGATTACTCGCTAATATATGATGAATTGTATGTATCCGGAAAGATCAAATGAAACTGACTATAATCATTATGTAACTATTTATTTTCTAAAATTTGAAATTATTGTAGACCGTATTAGGTATATTTACACCGTACACATACTGAATTTTTAATTTATAAAAATTAACAGTAGGTACACACATTAAGCTCATATTTCTATGAAATTCTTTCCACGTCATAATAATTGATTGTGTACTTAAGTACCTAATATAAAACATATAGATATCATAATATTAATTATTTTTGAAATAAGATCTTATAAACTATATTCCTATTTTTCTCATCCCTTATCTATTATCAAAACTTGTTTGTCATTTCGGCCAAGACTTGAAAACATTTTCGTTTTAAAATTTTATTTAAATTTTGTAATATAACGTTTTTCATTTTAATATAAAATACTATTAAAAATATAAATACATATTTATTTTGAAATACCTATGATATTTAGATTTTACGTTATAAAGCTATCAGTTATAATACGTTATTTTAATAAATATTTTAAATAATACGTTTATTGTTATAACGTTATAAATATAACGTTTACAAGCCCTATTTCTGGAAATATCTGAATTACCCCGAAAATTTGGGAGAGGGGAACGCTTCAATCCCACCATAATTTTTGTTAATTATTATTTTTATTAATAATATGTTTTAATTAAAAAAAAAAAATCATAGACTTTTTACATATTTTGTCGGCTAAATACAAATAATTTCTAGTTTCATTAATATAATAATAAATCCAATGGGGCTTAGTCCCCCAAGCCCCACCCTATTTGTACTTATGCTATTCTCATAAAAAAAAAGTTGTGCCACACCAGAAGATAAATCTCTCAAGCTTCAGCGTATACCCACTAAAATATTTACAGCTACATCACTGTTTATAATTAATTTTAATTATATAATAATATACTATGAAATTAATCAATTAGTAATTTTTTTAATTAATTAATATAAGTATTTGAAATATGTATTTGAAATACATTAAAAATATATTTTACCCAAGTCTATATACTGTATAAAAAAGATCACACTAAATCACATTTATTTCTGCAATTATTGCTCTTAAGATGTAATGTTAAACATACAGAATAGTGAATACATAATTAATATTAATAGTTATGTACACCAAAGCTCCGCTCAGGTTCGTTTTTTCGAATGCAATGACTTATCATTGCTTTTAAATACAATACATCCACCAAAAGTATCCTACCTAATAAGCGAAATGCTTATACCCCTACTGGCACTCGACAAGTAAAGTGCACTTTTTTTTATTTTATAGTCTTAAAAAAAACTTTTAAAATGTTCAATAGAACAAAATTTATTTCATTTATTAAATAGTCATACGAGTATTATGTTATATGCTGTATAATACGTATGATAAACGGATGTACCGGAGTATTAATTAACGCTCGCATTACTGTTATTACATCAGAAAAATCTTTTAATAACAACAAACAATAATTGAACAATCAAGTTATAAGATAATTAGAATTATGGAATACGAATACTTTAATAAACTAAATCATATAACTAAAATATTGGCCTTCAATTAGATACCATGTTTTATTACGTGTAAATATAATATTTGTTTATTATTTACCAACATGTTTATTCAAAGCAAACAAAATGACATATTTTTAATTTGTTTTAGAACTATAACAATATATTATACCTATGATAAAATGTACATAATCTAAAACTTAAAAAGAGAGTGATATTAGAAAATTCCAATTTTCTATATATTTAGTTCATTATCGAAGGTATAAAATGATTTTTTTTCTAATCACTAATATAGTTTATAAGTTGGTAATTAATATTTCAATAAAATGGCGATAAGAATTTAGTGAGTATAGTTATTTGAGAGTAATTCTGTTCTTTATTAATTTCATAATGTTAATTATTTCAACTGTAAAGTCATTTTTAACGCCTTTTTGTTCATTTTTCGTGAACATACTTTTGCCATTGAAAATCATTAGAGTGACGTCCTTTTGATAACGATAAATTGCATAATATTAAAAAATACACTCATTTCACTCTTTATCAATAATTTCTGTCGCAATATATAATATGAATATTTCGGTATATTATAATTAATTAATTGATGTTCATGCCATACCTTGTGTTTTTAATTTCCAATAGAAATTATTTTTCCAAAATATTTGATGTCTTGAGTATTAAATAGTATATATAATTATATATTATTATTGACCGTATAATTATTCAACAATGATCGTTTAAAATTTCGACACGGTACAGTGGGATGGTGTAGTCACATAATATATCATTATAATAATATAGTATTATAGAGTCGTATAACCTTTACACTTGAGATGAACGGATACGTTTATAAATATTTTATCAAAAATCCAAATCTCTTTATTTATATTTAAGATGTTGGCCAGAACGATTTTTAAATCGTTCCTGAATAACTGTATTATTTCAATAATTTCAATCGACAAAATAAAATATGGCAATTTAGAATTTTTGGATAATTCAATGGTCAAAGTAGGTCAAAATAATGGATTCTATGAATATTATTAAGAACAATGGTTATAGATTCTTAGCCACTTGAAATAAAAATACCGTATCTTAAGATCCTTCTCGTGAAAATAAATTAGACCCGATAAACTTATTATACGAAATTGATATACATAGTTAAAAATAATTATTATTTAGATAGATACATACCTACTTAGTGAGTGTATTGAAACAAAACATAATTTACAGCACCCATAGTCATTACAGTAAATACCCATCAGTTGCGTCAAAATGCTATAAGTCAAAATACTCTGGTTCCAAATTTTTTACGCCCCCTAAAATGAATACACGAGTAATATATTATACGCGCAAAATGCTTATCATCACAAATATTGAGGCTAATGAGAACTAGCAAATAAGAGCAGAAATGTAAATATTAATTTACACCATGAAAAAAAAATGTATTAACTAAATAGTTTGAAATTTCATTATCTTGAGATTGGTACAGAGTCCATATTTTTAGGAATTATTAAAAACGTTTTATTTAATATGACGAGTATAATATACGTCCATAGGCTATAAGGGCAGTGTTTCTCATAGCAAATATATAAGTCTAAACATGGGTGCCCATTGGATGTTGGAGGGAGTGGGAAATTCGGTTAGTGTATTTGAGATAATATGCATGAAAATATTGTATTAATATATTTTATATATATATATATTAGTTATATTGTTTCAAAACTAAATTTGCAAAACGATTTATTGATTTATTAAAATTTCGAATCGACTCGTGTGGTGACATTTTATCAAATCATATAGACACAGCCTCTGTAAATATGTATCACATAGAGTTCAAAATAAAATAATTCAAATCTGTGATGTTTTTCGAAACAATTTAATGTAAAAAAAAAATTATATTTAAAATCATATTTCTTCAGAAATAAAATCCAATCATAATCCAACCAATAGAAATTAAATCATAACGTTTTTATAGTAAACCTATCAGTTACCACGATATTATTTAATAGTATTTCTATTTTTCTAACAAAACAAAGTTAAATCAAATTTAGGGCCCCGAAAAATGAATTTGCTTGGGGCCCCGCAATTCGTAACGCCGCCTCTGAATATTACTCTTTACTTTTTCAGTACTTTTACTTCTTTTTATATGCAATGAATAAAACTTTATAAGTAATTATTCAACATTAGTATGTAGTTGGATGCTGGGTGATACATGAATACATTCAATTTGCGTACATTTATGTTATTTGTGCCGAAAATTATATATCCGTGTTCGACTAAATGTAGTAGGTAGGTAATTTTCGATTACATTTCTAGATATTTCGCGAAGCTCCAATAAATAATTAGCTTCGTGAATACTATAAATTATGTATTTAAAATTAACTTAAACGATATATTTTTCTTTCATCTTTTTATAGGGCTTAAGAATTTCTGTGTAATCATTATTCCAATGTCATGGATAGGTGGGCTTAAATACTTTAAGTAAATTATTGCATGAACACTGCATAAAATTGTACGAATAACTAACTTAAATAAAAAATATTAACTTTTATAACTATATTGAAAATGTCAACATTCTTTCGTAAAAACTTTATTTTCTTTATGTATTTAAATTCTATTAAATTCATATACTAAAACAGTTTTATGCCGAATTAAATATATTATAGTAATGCACATTACTATATAACGTGGATATTTTTATAAACAAAATTATAACACGATAAAAAAATTAAAAATAACAATTTGCCAGAACAACTCTATTTTAGATATAAAAACTGGTCAGTAGGGGAGTGTATGTATTTAATTCAACAAACATGTAAAGTGTTCGAATAAAAGTATTTAAATACTATTTTTTTATTTAAATACTATTTTGAACACTTTTACTGGTGTATATTGCCTAAAAATTGTTTTTTTCTGCTGAACACGAATAGTAATTTTCATGCATTTATAATAGACATACATATTATGATATTCATTCTAGAATTAATAACATATCTTATGATATTATATTAATATATTATAAACAAATTCGTATACATTAAAATTTTGAGTTTATATAGATAAACACTAAATAAAAATAAATTAACAAAATCATTAGTGCAGTCAGTAGAGTACTGTATAATTACTATTAATATTAAACAGACGGTAAACTATATAATATTACTGTATTCTATAGGTATGGGTATATATAAATATATAATATTTTAATTATTAAGTACCTAAATCTACATAAGGCGAATCATCATTTACATATATATAAGTGATATCACAAAATTTTATATTAAATACAAAATATATAAAATATGAATATAGTAATATGAATATTGTAAAAATATGTATTTAACCATATTTCCAAAAAAAAAAATTTGGTATCACCAATATTGCAAAATGTAATATTTCAGACTTGTGTTAAAAATATGTTCAATACAATACTTAAAATAACATGTTGATTTAAATATATTGTGACATTATTTTTTGAACAATTGTGTATAAACCGGTGTTTTCAAATTGCGTGCGAATATCATTATTTAGGTTGAATTGTGTGCGCGATTTTCTCGTGACAGAGCCGAATTGCGTGCCGCGGTTTTTTTTTTTTAATTTATTATTTTATAATTTTATTTTGCATATTTTTAACTTTTTATCTTTTTTTTTTTAATTTGCATATTTAATGCACATTTGTAAATTTTTAGTGCATATTTTTGTTTTTAATTTATATTTTTACGCATTCTTATTTAAATAAAAATTTGTTAAATTACGTAAAAAAAAATCATAAGTTTTAAAACTTTCCAGCATATAATAAAGTAGACTTTATCTACAGCCTTTATCTACTTTATTACGATCGGTCGTGATCGATCGAAGATAATACATTTTCAATATTTATGAACGTACTTTGACTAATCTCGGAGAAAACCCATATTACTGTCGAATTTAACCGGTCGTCTATTCAAACTTTTACGCGTGCAATCGAACCTGTAACGAAAAATACGCGCACCCAATTCGGTTGACGACCAACATCGCTCTTTTTTTTGACACGCAATTCGGATGCAGCCATGAAAATATGTATATTTAAAAATTTCAGAAATATTTTCATGTTTCAAACCATATTTAGAAAAACATCATTTTAAAATATTGTGAAATTATTTCTTAAGTAACATAAAGAAAAAACATTAAAATACACCAATTAGAAGTTTTATTCGTGTTCTCAACAATATTTAAAAATATATTTTGAATGTGGTGTAAAATTGTTAATTCGATGAGGGGGTGGTACAAGACAGAAGAGGTTGAACTACTATACTTAGTTATTAAAACAAATAGAATAGATATTTACCACACGAGATACAAATACAATAATATAATACCAGCTGAATTACCCAATAACAGTTGTACTAAAAAATTCTTTCATACGTCTAGTAATTCGGGTTAGGCGTTAAATAAAAATTGAAACCCACTTCCCCACTGTCCCTCCTTAAAAGATCGAATTTCAAAAATTTCTTTCTTAGTGAGCATCTATACAAAGAATATTCTCTAAAAATGTCAGCTTTCTACGACCAATTTTTTGGGCTGGGCATTGAATAAAAATTAAAACCCACTTCCCCCTTCCTCCTTCCTCCTTAAAAGTCAAATTTCGAAAAATCCATCCTTAGCAAGTCGCTATAAATATGTCATTAAAGTAATATTCTTTAAAAAAAAAAAAAGGTTAACTTTCTACTACCAGTAGTCAGTGTTGAGCATTATCTATAGATAATTTTTATTTATCTTTTATCTTATCTAGATATTTTTATTTTTCATTAAAGGAAAATAATGTACTATAAAATACAAAATGTGATTCTACTTAGGTTCCACAATTTAAATAAATAACAATACAACGATTTAATTTTAATTTATAACATATGTAATATAATGTGTTTATTCTATTAATATAGTTGAGTGTTGTAATTTTGTAAATTTTTCTCATAATATTATGTATACTATAAATATAAACTTGTATAAAATAATTTTGTGTTTCCCTAAGATATGTTCCATTATCTCCATGAAATCTTTGAACCCTATATCATTTATTTATAAAGAACTCCATAATTTGACTGTGTTGTTACTAAATAATAAAATTGAACAATTATTATAATATATTGCCTAAAATGTAACCCGATAATAAAATATAGGTAGTGGTACACTACTAAATACTAATAAATACTACTATAAAATACTACTAAAATAAATAAATTAGGTTTTTTTTTAATGAAATATACTAACTTATTTTTGGTCGAGTAACAAATTTTTATTAAAATAACTAAATGTATACACACAATGTATGTTTTAATTTTAAGAGGTCACAACACCATACCCGTATCGCTTTTTATTATTATGTAATCACAAAATCTCCGCCTAAAAGACCAATAAGCGTGATGAAATTATGGAACATTGGAAGTTGGAATTACAATCTGTAAACAGATTTGAATGTGTCGGCCTGTCTTCTAGGAATTGATCGAGGCATTTTTCTTTATAATTACAGATTAAAATATGATCAATGTTTAAAAATTTCGATTTTTAATGATAAATAACATGGCTAAAAAAATTAAATTAAAATAACCCCTCAATCGATCCCTAGAAGACAAACTGATGAATTTAAAACAGCTTTCAAAATTAAAATCTGACTTTTTATAGTCCCACAGTTTTGTCACGATTAAGGTCGATTTTTCATTGGTGTTTCGGCCCCTAAATATAATGTTTATACCAACTCGTATAAACAATTCATAATTTTTTAACCCAGAGATATTCAAACTTTTTCATCCCACGGCTCCTTTAGCTTTTCACAACATTTTGGAAGCTCTCAATCATAGCCATACCGAAAAAATATTAATGAATTTATGGGAGGAGGGGGTGTCCTCGAAAACCGACGAATAGTCTAATTCAAAAATTAAATTAAATGTATAAATGATTAAGCAACGAAGTCGTTAACACGTATATGTGATATTCCAGGATAGCGAGTACGATTCCAAATAACGAAATAAAAATTTCATTCAAATTACTATCACCTGCCGCCATGGAGGGAAAACGTTGTCATACAATAATACTCAAGACGATAGCCTGAAAACCATTTTGTCTTTTTTTTCTCTCTTTTCCCCTTTTTATTGTAATTCAATGTTGTGGTTAAATGTTTGTACACTATTTCTATGAAAGGTTGCTAAAGTCTATAATATTAAATTGACCATATTTCCTCAATGTTGTATTCCTCTAACATTGATATATTGTCAAAATATTTTGAAATTATTAGTAACATAGAAAACAAATATTACACACATTTTGAAGCCATTTCAATATTTTTATATAATATAGTAACAACATGTCTCAAATATGTAATATTCCTATCTGAGATGTAGGTAGGTACCTATCAATATGGTCATCTGACGTCTTAATTCCAAAAAATGTAAAAATAATTTATTTTAATAATTATAAAATAATCCATATTTATATCCAATGAAATTAATCACATGATATTATACAAAATAATCAATGATCATATTTTAAAATTTGAAAAAAAATATTTATTACAATAAATAAGTTTATTTATATGATACTTTAATAGATATTCATATTATCTTACGCTAATATAAATAATGTAAAAATCACAGATACACAATTTTATAAAGAACAATTAAAATCTAAAAATAACTGAAATACTTTAAAAAGTATTCGAATATGTTTTTTGAAATGTATTTAAATATCTATTCTAAGTACATTTTTATCCATTTATTCCAACAAATATTCTGAATACAAAATACAATATTCTTTAAAAGTCTCGAATTTGAAAGCAATGATAAATCATTTTTTTTTTTTTTTTTTTTGATAAAATGATTTTGAGCGAAACTCGGTTTATTATTATTATCTAATTTATTACAATTTTCCGTTATTTTCAGTAATTTTCCTTTACACTTAAAAAACTACATAGGTATTAAAAAAATAAAATATTGATTTTTTTTTAATACCAACACTACAATACATTTTCTTTAAAAATAATATTTATAAATTGAGTAGGTACTTGTGGATAATTTATTTCTACTATTATCACATACATATTTCAGCAACTAGGTTATAATCTTCAGTGCAAAACACAGGCTGAACAGTAACTGCGGATAATTTAATGAAATGCAAAGATTGGAACAGAACCAAAAAGAACCTTTTCTGGAACTGGAACCGTTAAAAATATTGGGACCCGTAACCGAATCGGAACCTATGAATTATAAAAGTTCTTCCTTATCGGTGCTAAATTATTGTTATCATGGAAAATAATTTATTATATAATACTCAACTTGCAATTTTATTGTAATTTGTAATTCAATTTAATATAAATATAAATCTATATTATAAATAAAATAATATTAGATCCTAATATATAACCATCGGTATTTTCGTAGTAGAGTACCTATCTATGTTATAATATATAATCAATAAAGAACTGTGATAAAAATGTCCAGAATGTGAAATAATTTTCAGGTATCTAATAACTTGTATTAAAAAAAATGTTTTGTATTTTTCAATAAATATATTAGTTTTATTTTTTTTATAAATTATAATATCCAATCATGCTGATAAAATGATGAATAAATGTTAGGTATTTTTTGGCCATATCCCTCTTCTCTCCTCCTTACAAAAACGTATAAGAACTTCGAAAATATTTATTTTTGAGTAATTACTTATTGAAGTTTAACTTTTTTTTTTTTATCTAAAATATTTATATTTTTCTGTTAAATACCACCTAAAAGTTAAGATATTTCAGGAAAATATGGCTTATAGGTATTGAAAATGTAATATAAACTATCTTCCTATAAACTTTTCTCTGTTCTGACCACTGTCGGCTGACATAACGTTAGAATAACAATAAGAAGAATAAACCCACTATTGTTGCCTGAATTAACTGAAATATACAATTTCTGGTAAATATTTTTAGATATAAAAATGGTACTTAAAAGAAATCATTTTTCGATTTTTTTAAATTTTTAACATATAAGAAAAAACTACCAAAAAATTACATAAAAATCACAAAAACACGATTTTGACAAAATTAATTATTTCTTCGTAATTTTGTACATAACAATTCTAGATTCTTGAAATTTTCACCAAAAGTTTATTTTAATACACAATTAACGAAAAAAAATGTTTTACATTTTTAAAGTTAGAGATATTTAAGTCATAAGAAAGTAATTTTTAAGATTTAAGACTCAAAATCTATAATAAAAATTACACTGATCATACCTTTTGATGTTTGTAATCAATAAAAACGTATCATTTCATGGGTATTAAAATACTTATGTTAAAAAAATTTGTAAAAATGCGAAAAAATCTTAAAGTATCGATTAAACAATGCTCGACTTAAAATCTAAAACTATTTTAAAATGTTAACCTAAGCTTAACATTCATGTATTTTACTAACTTTAGTGTCAAAATCGCTTACTTGACAGTCAATGGACTGTTAGTAAAGAAGTGGGGAGGGGGGGGTTGTACTATTTTGGCAAATAATACTTATTCAAAATATTTCATATTTACTTTTATCATTTATTACCAAATTAAGGAATAATCAACTTTAACCAGTTTGTTAGGTTTACCATAGTTTATTTATTTTTATTTTTATTTACTACTGTACATCATAATATTAATCAAGGAGGTCATAGGTGTAAATGAGAGGGAGTTTAGCTCCTTTCCTCCTTAAAAAAATTAGTAGCTACTCACATGTTTTGACATTTTGTATAGAAATATATGGCAAAGCCTCCCATGGCTCGATTTATCGTACAAAATGTTAGCCCTCCTATAATGTCCATGGATTTCCGCCTATGAGGAGTGTAAGGGAAAAGGAGTAGAATGAGTAAGAGAATATATAGGGTTAATAAGATTATCAATATTGAAATTCCTTATTTATTAAAATTATTTAATATTTTAAATATTAATAATAAAAAAACCAAATATAAATTAAACATAAGTAGGTACCTAAAAAAATAAAATAAACATTAAAATGAAATAACTACTTGTATATCTTGAAAAAGGGGTTAAATTTCTGTATCAACAGCTGTTCCTTCACTATATTCTGGAAACGCACTTTATTATACCAATTTTGTGAAGTTGCTTTAGATTGCGATTTGGATTGCCAGTTTTTTTCATTAAGTCAGTATAGTATTGCGGAAAGAGGATTATACTCACTTGTTGTAGGAATACTAGTTTTACGTATAATAAATTTTTAATTGTGCCTGGTAAGATTTGTGATCGCATTGGACTTTTTTAAGATGTTATAATAAGAAATTAGTCTTTCCACATCAGTACTATGTGGTTTCGTTGCTAGTACTTTTGCCTATAACATAGATGAACTATATTAAATTAAGGTCATTGCCAATTAAATTGTAATATTAAATAAATAGTTATATTACTTTATTAAAAAAATGTCTAATGATTAAACATATAATATAGGTAGTGTACATTTTGGCGTTTGACCCACGCATCTAAAGAAAACAATTTTCTTTTTTAAACTTTTTGTTGTTGGGCCATAGTTAATAATTCATAGGAATAATTAAACTTATAAATAAACATTATTTGATGTATTATTATAAATCACACAAAAAGTGTACATGACCGTAGGTAGTAACACTAACTATTTTATTCTGTTGATTGTAGTATCTATTCAAAATCTTATCAATATTTTTGTTAATCCCTCATTACTGGGATTGAAACATCCTATAGATGAGATTTAATAAAAATATAATATCAACAAAAAATCCTACCAAAAATGATAATAATTGATAAAAAATATTATCTAATATTTTGTATCAAAATACGAAAATAACCGCTTAATTATCTTCTAAAGTAATAACACACACACGAATTTCCTAGTGTGTGTTATAACACATAAAAATAATACTTATGTCTAAATATTAAACTAAAACTATTATTAGTTTTCAAACAAATATCTTAAAATAATCTATAATATAAAAACTGTTATTTATTGTACAGTTTTTTTTTATATAACTCTTAAGGTGTGTCCAGACGAGGCATGTTTTGCCGCGCGGCTTTGGGCGGCCTCGTGCCTCGCGGCTTTTTGTGTCCACACGTACGCGTAAAAGCCGCGGCTTTTTAACGCGGCATAAAAACAATTTCATATACCTAATAGTAATAATATTTAATGTTAGTCAGTTTTAAAATGTTGACGGAGGACAACGTAATTTGTTCCCTCGCTCTGCTTTATGCATATAAGCGTCATAAATACACCAGCAAAACAAAAAAATGGTTGGACTCGTCCTAGTTTGAATCGAAAAGTAGTAAATGGAACAAACCATAAACGTGTACCGGCTAATCATATCCCGTATAGGTATAAACTACCTATAAAACCAATATAAAATATATAATATCGAAAAACATATTGTTACATACCTACATAATCATATTATATATTTAAAATTTTTAAAACACTATAAAAACAACAAAAACTACAACTATCACTGAATAACTGCAATCAATATAGCATAAATAATTTTTTTAAAACACGGCTAATGGGGGGGGGGACTATAGCCCCCTATCTACCCCCTGTCTACACCCTTGAACACATTGTTTTATAATATATATATATATATTATATATAGTAGTAAAGTGTATTTGTTCAAAATTTGCGAATTGATATACATAAGACAATAATATATAAATAAGTACCTACATAATTATTCTAGTTAAGAGGATGCTATACCCCCATTTTCTGTCTCCGTCCATCTAATTGGCAATATAGCAAAATTATACAACGTAAAATTGAAATTATGGCATTTTGGTTAGATTTAGAGCTTAAACACCTATTATCAAATTTAACGAGAAGAATAATT